>QFFD01000468.1:0-64981 GCA_003314615.1 Pholiota microspora
TAGGCACTTTTTGATCGACTAAAAGGAAAACAAAACAACAACAAGACAAGTACCCAGAACATGAATCAGAAGAGATTCTTCAACCCACACTACAGTGGATACCAAAACTTAGGAAACCAGAACTGAAGTGACCCTAATGCTATGGACACCTCTATAGACTATATCTCAATCAATGCCATATCCCAAACTAAGTGAGAAAGTCTCATACGCAAAGGAAAATGCTTCCGCTGCAAACAGAGTGGATATCTTGCCAGATTCTGCCCCTCCTGAAGTGGAAATTCTAGAAGCCCCAGAAATAACCAGAACAACCAAAACTCCAGAAACTCCGGAAATTACTGAAACAACTACCAGAATGAGTACAAACCTCATCAAAACCAAAAAAAACCCAAGAAGAAACTCACCATCTATGAGGCTGAGATAGCCATTGCTGAACTCAAAGAACAAATGGATAAAGAAGCAAGAAACCACTATCTTGGCGACAAAACTAAGACCCTGAAGGATTTTAAAAAAGGAGAACTGCCTTGACGTTAGTCCCTCTTCTTTCTATAATCACCATTCATTCTGTATTAGTAGCCTGCAAAGCCAAGAATAAATCTTTTTCCATCCCTCTCTCTATTGCAAGTGAAAATCAGAACCAAACCATCGAAACACAAGTACTGCTGGACACTGGTGCTGGAGAAAAATTTATCGATTAGAACTACACAAGAACCTTGAAATTGGACACCAAACCACTAGGCAAACCCATCAAAGTCAGAAACGTAGATGGAACCCTCAATAAAACTGGCACAATCAACAGGTATATGGAAATATATCTCACTATCAATGGATAGACAAAGAAACATCGACTCTTAATCACCAGTCTTGGAAGTTAAAGAATTATTCTTGGACTTCCCTGGTTTGAAGAAGAGAACCCAAATATTAATTGGGAATTTTACAGACCCTCAAATGGTAAAAAGAAATAGACAAATTCAATACCATAGACATCCCCAAAACTGAGAAAAAATTTGACCTATATCTCTCCATCAACATGATTGAAACTACTACTATGGAACAGGAACAGGATATCTGGATCAATGCAAAAATCATGACCTCTCAAACTCTTTCTCTTAAACATGATGAGAAAAAGGAGAAGAAGTCAATTGAAGATATAATCCCCAAGGAATACTATGACTTCCTTGACATTTTCAGTGAACAAACAGTAGACCACATGCTAGAATCATAGAAATGGGACCATAAAATTAAACTCAAGGAAGATTTTTCCCCAAAAGTCCATAAAGTTTATCAACTCAGCCAACCTGAACATAAAACATTGGACACCTTCCTTGACGACAATCTATGGAAAGGGTACATCAGACCATCCAAATCCCCAATGGTATCTCCATTCTTCTTTGTAGCCAAGAAAGATGGAAAACTAAGGCCATGTCAAGATTATTAATACCTCAATAGCGGAACAGTCAAGAACGCCTACCCATTACCATTGATCGGATTACTACTGGAACAACTAAATGGCACCAAATATTTCACCAAACTGGACATCTGCTGGGGCTATAACAATGTTAGAATCAAGGAAGGACACCAATGGAAAGTGGCATTTATCACGGAAAGAGGACTATTTGAACCCACAGTTATGTTCTTCGGCCTATGTAATTCATCAGCCACCTTCCAGGCCATGATAGACAATATTTTCAATAACATGCTCTGAGAAGGCCACAAGTTCCTGATTATCTACATAAATGACATCCTGATCTACTTAGACAGCCTCGAAACCCTGCAGAAACTGACAAAACAAGTGCTCCAATGCCTCTGAGAAAATGACCTTTTCCTCAAACTGGAAAAATGTGAACTTGAGTAGACTTAAGTATTGTACCTTAGCATGGTCATCAAGGAAGACAAGATCCAAATGGAATCTGCTAAAGTAACAGGAATCTCAGAATGGCCTACACCAAAATCAGTAAAGAAAGTATGATCTTTCCTAGGATTTGGAAACTACTACCAAAAATTTATCTGGAACTATTCGAACAAAGCCAAGGTGTTAAACCAGATACTACAGAAAGACAAGACCTTCAAATAGACCCCAGAAGTAGAACATGCCTTTAGGAACCTCAAGAAGAAATTCATAGAAGAACCTGTTCTAAGGATGCCAGACACCAACCACCCATTCTAGATAGAGTATGACACATCAAAATATGCATTAGGAGTAGTCCTCTCACAGATCAATGATAATGGAAAATGCCACCCAGTATCCTTTTTATCAAAAAGCTTCAGACCACATGAACAGAACTATGTGATCAAAAAAAGAGAATTACTTTCCATTATCCAAGTACTCAGAGAATAGAGACACCTAATCCTAGGAGCAAAATCCCTGACAATTATCTTGACGGACCACTAGAATATTGAAAGTTGGCACAAACCATGAGTACTCTGAGGACATCTAAACTGCTAGTACCAGGAACTCAGCGTCTACAACACAGACACCAGATATATGCCTGGATCAAAGATGGCACTCGCCGATGCACTTTTATGGTGACCAGATCATATAAACAGACCCGACAACATTGAATACCTAAGGATGATCCCAAAGGATTTAATAATCAACTTGGTTGATCTGGAACTACAGAAGGAAATACTGGCAGAAAAGGAACTCAATGGTGGAATTGCAGGAATAATCGAAATACTCAAACACAGAGATTGACAAACTATTCAAGATATAAAGAACTGGGAAATCGAGGAAGTGAATGGTCAAACTGCAGTATTCTTCAAAGGGAAACTATATAATCAAACTGCAATGCAGAATTGTCAGAGACTACCACAATGAACCATCAGCAGGACACTCCGGAGAACAAGCAACTATCAATGTGGTAGCACAATACTACTATTGGCCAAAGATGCAGACATTTATTAGGAACTATGTCCAAGGATGCGCATACTGCCAGGAGTTCAAAGCCAACTGGTCACCAAGCAAACCCATGCTAGTACTAATAAAAGGCCCAACCAGCACCCGATGCTTTGCAAACTGTGCAATGGATTTAATCACAGACCTACCACCAAGTAATAGATATGACTGTATTCTATCTGTGGTGGACTACGGACTTACAAAGGGGGTAATACTCATTCCAATGACAAAAACGGCAGACCACCGTGAAATTGCAAAACTCCTCCACAACAACCTCTACAAGCAATTTGGACTCCATAATAGCATAATTTCAGACAAAGACCTCCAATTCACAGCCAGACTAGTCCAGGAATACAACAAACTCATCAAAGTGAACCCCAAATTCTCAACAGCTTTCCACCCACAGACAGACGGAACTACTGAACATTTCAATCAAGAAGTCAAAGTCTACCTCTCCATCTTCTGCCAGAACAACCCAAACACATGGAGCAGCAAACTTTCCACTGCAGAATTCATTCACAATAGCTGAAGGCATTCAGAAAGGAAACACACCCCATTTGAACTCATATTTGGGTACTTACTAAAAGCCCTTCCCACCGCCTTCAAATGAACAAATGCTCCTGAAGTAGAAGAAAGGTTCAAAGGACTAGAACGAGACCGACAAAAAGCCCTCACTGCACATGAGTTCACTAGACAGAAGATAATCAAACGGTCAGCTCTACCCAGCAAGAAAATTCAGGCCCAGACAAAAAGGACCCTTCACAATCAAAGAAGTACTAGGGAAAGTCACCTACCACTTGAATCTCCCACTGAAGTGGAAAAACATGCACAATGTTTTCCATGCCAAACTCCTCTCTCCATACACAAAAACCAAAGCCCATGGACTGAACTTTAAAAGACCTCCCCCAGACATCATTAACAGTGAAGAAGAACATGAAGTAGAAGCAATCGTGAACCACCGGACTATTGGACTATGAACAAGAAGACACCGAGAATATCTAGTATGCTGGAAAGAATATCCCAATTCAGAGAACACGTGGCAGTCTTTGTCATTACTCAAGAATGCTAGAACTATCCTCAACATATATCATCAAGAACATGCCTTGCCTTGCCTTGTTCTATAACTGGAAATTACTCTTCCTTTCCCAGCTTATTATGCCAAATACCAAGTACACCAATTTAGAACAATTTGCTGATCTCCTTACCACCATCCCCATAAACCTCAAGCAAAGAGGATCCGAACCAATCATATACACCACAGACCACCCCAACAATCTAAAATTACCCAACACGACCTCACCCGCAGCAGCTTTCTTGCTAGAACTGAGCTACCAACACAAGGCCTTCCTATTCAGGCAGAAAGGAAGAGAAGAAGACACATGCACTTGGGAAAAAGATGCAGACCTTATCACAGGAGACTCCATCCACTATGACACATTGTGGGCCACAAACCTTTTGGATTCCCTCTGGAAGATGACAGAAAGGTATAAAAAGAAAGGTCTCTGGCTCCTCTACTAGTCAGAAATGAACCACTACTTGAATCTACTACAACAACATGCCTATCTCCTCCACCAACCTGAATAGCACCCATGCTCAATAATGCCTTGTAGACATGCTCAACAGTGCAGCCACCACCAATGCCCAAAATAGGTCATCCACTAAATCTACCCCAGACCCCAATAAATACCCCATACAAACCAAATTCACATCACTCGAGCACAACAGGATGGATACTGCTAGACACAATTATGCAATCCTCTCTACTGGAGGATGTATTTCTCTACAAACCCCCTCTACTACCACTGTGGTCTCCAGCACCGAATCCAACACCTCCAGCTGCTCTGCCCCTACCATACTTGTCCCAGACTCCTTAGCAAACCCGCTCTCCTCCTTGGGAGACAGAATTGGAGAGCTCCAGTACCATTAGGTGACTTTTCCCTTCTCTTTGAAACCTTTGAATGACACATCTGCACCAAAGAAAGAACCAGAGAACACATCTGGACAGTAGACCTCAAACCTAAAGAAATGGCCAACTATATCAACTTCATTAAGAACAACCTCGTTATAGCTGAACAACTATACGCCAAAGCAGACATCCTTGTCATCTCCACCCGGAACTGGTAAACCCATCTCAACACTGAACAGTTCTGTAAAGCCACCACCAAATTCTTCAACTAGCCCCTACTGCCTAACCATCATAGTAGCATTGCAATCTGGCTTCCCTACTTCCTGGCCAGAGCCCGAGAGAGACCCATCGCAGTCAAAAGAAAGACAGTATGTTTCAATCCCCTTCCTCTAAAACCACCAGCCCCTCAGCGCCCTACACCTGGACCATCCACTCGCCACCCCATGCCAACCCTTTCCGGAAAAGAGAAACAACCAGCTCAATTCTGCTGCTTCCAGTGTGGAGACTCTAGCCATTTCAAAACATACTGCCCCCACTACTATTGCAGTGCCTGTGGAAAAAGCAGATCTGGCCACTTCCTGAAAGATTGCCCAAAATTCCAGAACTACTACCCAGACAAAGAGGACCAATGCCTTCAGGACAAAGACTATGGCGATGACTATATCAAGGAAGCCAAAAGCAACATGACCGGAGAACCACACTACTAAAGCCAGGAGTCTTCAATCTTGCAAAGGAGGTAATGTTATGACTCTTTTTCCTTGCTTACTGCTCCATGTACTATTCTTATCTCAGGAGTTATCACCTGACTTCTATATGCTGTGCGACCTTGTTCCCTTTTTACTATATATGCTGTATACCTTGTTCTACTCTAGGACATGGCCTTTGTTCCTTTCTCTATCTTGTTCCTTTTCTGTACTTATAGTCCCATCCTTGTTCTCTTTTCAGTGTACTCTCTAGTATCTAAGACTCAGCCCTAGCATACCTGTTCCTTAGCTAGTTCTTGAGAATCTAACCTCTTTTACTCTGAACCTTGCTCAACCTCAACAACTCTGAGTTTACTCATTCATTGTGCATCTTGAACCTCAAACCAAAGTCCAACTATAGATGTCTTCTATAATTGTCCCTTTGTGTTCATAATAATTATTTTTGGGTGGTTATAAGTGTTTTGTATTTGAGCTGTGCAGCCTACTAGCTATGCTTTTAGATAGACATGTATAAAACCTCTTATGATATTATCAGGGGTTCTATTCTGTGCAAGCAAAATTCAAGGCTATATATAAAAAACCCACTTTACTCTATTCTGTTATAGTAGGTATTTCAAAATTACCCAATTTTTGTCTATTTCTCCTCTAGTCTAACTACTAGAATTCTTCTACTTACAAACTACTTATAGAAGTAAAACCTTTGCTTTTCTTTTGTATAGTACAATATAATACTTTAAATAGAATTATAGACAGTTTATAAGGTATTTGCAAATATGTTTACAAAGGTTGTAATTTATATATTTCTGGATTATAAGGAAATTCTTCATATACAAGATTACTGCCAATAGGTTCTTGGATCTTGTGGTACCTTGATTTTGAAAGTTGATGCCTCTTGTACACAATTCTGCATTATTATGCAAATATCAGTATCTTATTGGTAATAAATTTTTAAAACTCACATTCCAATAGACAAGAGAGCAATGAAAGCAACAAGTCCAATTAGTCCCCCAATAAATTTGAATTTATTGTTGCTGAAAAGTAATTCTATCTTGCTAAGCCCTTGTGGATCTGGATCAACAAACGCGAGTCTCCGATTTGGCAATTCAGTCTTGCTTGGTGGATTAGTAGAGTCAAAGCAATATTGTTCAAAACACCGTGAGCACAAGGAAGATCGCTGAATAGAAGGAGATGCTTTAGATCTTGCTCGGTCAAATGCAGCGCATTGTAGACACTTCCCCCAGTTCGGATCAGGATCATTCGAGTTTGGAATGAATCCCGAGACAATGTTGGTATAGACTTGGTCAAAGAACAGGCGAGTATGGAGTAAGGTGTATGTTAGTTGAAAAGTCGCAGTACTAACAAGTTGTCAGTACAATGTGATAATGGCAACGGGGATGCTCACTTTGTGACTGGATCACTTCCTGAAATCGGTGGTGCATTGGGCAGATAGATCACCAGAGGGAAGTCATCAGCCGTGCTTGGATCGCAACCAAAAAAGGTAGGTCGAGCATTCACTCCTGTATCTATAAAGGCCTGCGGCGTAGCCGGAATCGGGGGAAAGGGTTTATGAGTAGATTGTAGAAATTGCGATTGTCGTAGAGCAGTGAATATTGGGCTAGTTCCGCTAATGGCACAGTTTTAACGACCGAAAGGACAACCGAAAACCTTGAAGAATGCGTACTTTGGCCAATTGTTTATTGGATCATCCGCACTTCCTTCGATCGTGACAATCACATCCAAGTTCCTAGCCCTCACAAGCAGCGGACCGTACGGGACGTTTTCTTGGTTGGACGAGCCATCTATGAGCTCTATCCATGAGGCGTTTGTATCCTGAAAGACGTCCGTTCGCTGCCCTTGGAAAGGATTCGGCCAATTGGCAACATCGTCCGCCCTTGTACGAACGTCAGTCAGTTGGCGGTTGAGTAAATAAAGCAACGCGTTTCCATCATTCTGCGAGAACTGAGAAATTGCGTTTCGGCCAAAGTCTATAATTTGCTGGAGGAGTGATGTGCAAGCAAATCAAGCGGTTGTTTGAATACCACTTACGTTGAAAAGACTAGCGCTACTCCCCATCACAAATCCTGCTTGATCAAAGCCAGTGACGCATGAGGCTCCGGTGGTAGATCTACCGGCTGAAAGATGTGTCCCAGCGTAAGAGAGGTTCATTCCAGTGGAAAGAAATGGGTCGTAAGAGGCGATTTCAAGAGGGGTTATCTGAATTTTATGCATCTGATAAGCATAAGCTTGCGAGCTCAGGAAGGGATACTGACTTCATACACGACAGAGTCTAACGGAAGGACCGTGGTGAGGTTGGAACCTGTTGGGCGCGAATCTGCAACGACGATGGGAAATGGTACCAAATAATTCTGATATGCAGGTATAAGTGGTATCTCCGACCAAAGTTGCCCAGCTCCATGTCCAGTGTCGTTGGTGAAAAAATTCTGCCTTGAAGTTTGGTTGAGGAAGTGGTAGGATATCATTCGCGACCATGGGTCTGTTATACTCGTATCGCTAGACCTGCGTGAGTTCGAATCACAGATAACGTAGAACACAACTCACATTCCCTGACTATCCTTTGCTATTATACTCCATAAAATGCTTCCAAAAAAGGCCTGGTTCTGGTCTGATAGAATGTTGTCGCCATCGGGGGTCACGAAAGGCAAGTCCAACAGCCAACCATTGAGGTCTTGCCCGTTTCCGAATACCAGGTCGTCAATCAAAGGCCAGTTGTTGAACAGAAGTGAACCTGTTACCCATGAACCGCCTAAGTCACAACGACGACAGTAAGATGTGTATTCAGAAAGAAATAAGACGAAACACGCACCAGAAAGGCCCGTAATGTACGACGCGACTTGAAGCAGCCCTCCCGTCCCGGCAGCTTTGGCGGACGAATTGCGCGCATCTAAAGCTTGCAACACAGCAGCGCCGTACTGGGCCGCTCGGAGACCACCACCGGGAATGGCGAGACCAACATTGGGAAATTGAGAAGCGTTGAAGGACGAAAGGTTGTATCCCAGACTACTGCCATCTCCCAGCCAGTCATTCCAAGCAGCGGCTATGACCGTGTTCCTACGCGTGGTGACGTACTCTTGTTCGGTAGGGTGTAATGTCTGGTTTTGAGGAGAGAACGAGCGGATGAGAGGCGCAGTGGACAAATCGGGACATTCTACATTTGTCTTGGGCGCGTAATCGGTTACTTGGCTTGCGAAAGCCGTCACACACGAAAGCAGTTGAGCAACGAGCAGAGTCTTCATGGTCAAGGTATGAGAGCAGATCAAGACATGGTGATTGTTAAATATGCCATTGTAGCTGTGTGGTAACAATGAGGCCGTGTACGTTATTATTATCCGAGTTACCCATGCCTGACTTTATGCTGATTGTTTCCGAAGCTTCTTTTGGTATATCAGAAATGGTAAAATACAAACACTGCTTCCTACAAGACATTATCTACACTGTGCTTAATCGTCGAATCCACCTTCAAATAGGTAATTAGCGGCAAGTTCTTCATTCTTGTCGCAAGCGAAATATGCCTCTAGAACAGCTTGTCGGTCAAATCCCAGCGCTTCTAACTGTAGACCATGTCAATGATGCTGCGCAAACAATGGGTTTACAGAACGTACGCGTGTGATAGCTGCCCTTTCTTCTTCGGTGACGCTAACAACATGGGCATTTGGCGGAAGTTGGCCTCCTTCCTCGCCTTCCTCAGAAATATCCACTCCGAGAAGTTGGAAGAGAGCCTCAGGGTTCTGTGCTATCATTTGTGCAATGGCAGGGTTTTGACTAGCAAGTTGTTGAATCAGCGGCCCAATCATACTTGGATTGGCAGCCATTTGTTGCCGAAGCTGTTGTATCTGCGGGTTGTTGCGTAGCGCCTCAAGATTGAGTTGTCCGCCGGGGCCACCTGCACCTGCACCTGGGCCGGCACCTTGATGTTGATGTTGCTGCTGTTGCTGCTGCTGTGCCAACTGCGATGGGAAGTCATTATGAGTCGGACGCAAGCAGATGTGGCCATCATACCTGGAATAGATTTTGAGGTTGACCTGCAGGCTGTTGAGGCTGGGGTTGAGCAGCAGGCGGTGCAGCTGCTGGAATGGAAGCAGGCTGTGCCGGAGGGGCAGGCTCAGCGTCGAGATGCGCTGGAATCTCCTATGTGACACAATGAGATCATTGGCGATATAGATAACACAGAAACTACATACAGTCATGAGGTATTCAACAGCTCGATCGGCGTTGTTGAAACTAGCGCGCATGGCGCGTAGGACCTGATCTCTGGGGAATCCCATTTCAATCATATTGTTGATGGCATTTTGGAGAGCAGGGCCAGATAAGAAGGTGCTTGGATCACCGAAGGCAGGGGCAGGAGCCGAAGACGGAACCTCTACGGGTTGGGGTGCAGGCTCGACGGGGGCCGCAGGTGTTGTAGCTACAGCTGGAGCAGCCTGGGGCTGAGCGACTGGGGCGGGTGGCTCAGCAACAGGAGCTGGGGTAGAAGATGAGGCAGCGGGGGTGGGTTTAGGCTGATACACGGATCTTCAATATTTGAACAGTATGGAAGAACGCGTATGGACCGACCTTGGAAACCATTAGGACGAGGAAATCCTTCTCCTTGAAGCCGCACGACTCGACGGTCTTCTCATCGGTCAAGATCTTGCCTAAATCGGGAGTCAGAGCTACGGGGAAATGGGAGAAGGGACTGAAGCTGACCAGAATAGATTATTTTCTGGACGGCGACGGGATGGCCTTGAGATTGGTGGATTTTGGCCTTGAGATCTGCGATGGTCTCGGGGGCCTCGACATCGACCTGGGGACGTGAGCAAAAGGGGAAGGGAAAGAGGAAAAGAAATACCTGGAAAACCTTGCCCTGTGTAGTCTTTATTGTGATCTTCATGGCGGTAAGTGAGGACGAGAGGTGGAGAGTGATTACGACGCCTAAGCCTAATGCTGACTAAGCATGCTAAACTTGAACTGAGCGGCCATGCAGACGCAGGCCGGCGACGCTTTTCTGCGCGACCTCGCCGCCTATATTCGCGACAACGACAAGGGTCTTGCAGAGTCCGGATTTTATCGCAGGCGCAGAGGTGTTGCCCCAGAACAATCCTCCTTTCTCCCCCTTGCGTGGCTCTCGCCGTCGCTCTCCCCGCCTCCGAAACCCGTTCTCCTTTCCATCGACACGCACCACCTCTTCTATGTTCTCATGAGGCTCGAGGGGCTGGGCTACCCAATTGGCTCCCTCGATGTTCACGTCGAGTCTCCCTCGCGTCCGATGAGCTATGCTAACATATATTCCGAGACCAAAGATCCCGAAACCATGTCCCTCGCCTCATTTCGTTCCACTCTCTCTCTTGTATCAAATATGTCTCTCGGTGGCAGCTGGTGGTCTCGATATGACCCACCCACCATAGATGCAGAGCTGAAATTTATCTACAGCAGTTTCACCAAGCTGCCTGCTCTTGCCATCTCCGCCCCGGGCAAGAAGGCAATCACCGAACTCATAGGAGAATCACTCGACCGAAACGCTGTACCGTTAGATGTCTTCAAGAACTTGCAACGTCTCGAATGCGAAGACATTGATCCGCGCACATTATTGGGCTGGGACTACTTGTCAGTATCCTTGAAAAGCCTTAAGATTCGCAAGAGTGGCCTGCAAGACTTAACCGAGATTTTTGTTGGAGCCGTTCTCGATGATCAGGCACGAAGAGAAGAAAAATTGTCCCAGGAACAACAACGTCGACGCACTACCTTGGCTCTTTCTTCACCAAGATTACTCTCCCACCCTCCCCTGTCCCCAATACAAGATGAACTTGAAGGCGAGGCAGTGGAAACAACTCCGAGGCCTCCGGCATCTCAACCCCAATTATCGCCTTCGAAATGGGCCTCCCTCAAACACCTATATCTACCCGACAATGGACTTACTTTCATTCCTGCTGAAATGCTCTTGTATCTTACTTCGATCACACATCTAGATCTATCTTCAAATCTCTTCGTATCAGTACCGCCGGGGCTTGAAGAGCTCTATAATCTAACCAGTCTGAACTTGTCGGACAACATAATTGACTCGGTCTTAGGAATATACCTCAATCTTGGACAACTCATATACCTCAACATATCGCACAATCGGCTCGAATCTCTATGCGGACTCGAGCGTTTATTATCCCTTGAACGCGTAGACCTCCGAGATAATCTACTGGAAGAAACATCAGAAATAGGGCGACTTGTTGTTCTCCCCAACGTCTCCGAACTCTGGATCGAAGGAAATCCTTTCGTCGAGATCGAGGATTCATATCGTATCAATTGCTTCAACTATTTCTGGAAGGAGGGCAAGGGAATCATCCTTGATGGAACGCACCCAACAATGTATGAAAGACGAAATCTGAGCTCTCCAGATCATACAAAATCCGTTCTTCCTCCTTCAACTTCATCCTCGGCGCCAGTCATATCCATAGACCCAGAATTTCACCGTGCATCTACCACTCCCCCACTGACTACTCGGATAAACGGAGGCTCTTCCAGGGTATCTACACCGACGGCAGGCGACACAGCATCTGTCATCACAAGTGGGAGACGGCAGAAGCAGAAGAAGGCGAAACGTATTGTCAATTTGGACGAAACACAGACTGCTGAAATCTTCTCGTCTACCACACATTTACACTCGAATTCTGACCAAGTTTCGCAACCCCCTGAAGCATCGGCCTCATCGATAAATGAAAGGAACTTAACAACACAGGGTGTAGCTCAAATGAGCGCTACAGCAAATTCTCTGCTGGATGCGGACATCCTCAAGCCTCGACGCTCACGGCATGGGCGACATCACACCGAACACACGCCATTTTCTTCATTAGCGTTGCTGCCTGAAGATAAATTACCCAGTCGGCTGCAATATTCTCCATTATCTCAAGGAACCAGGTCAAATATGCTACTATCGAAATCGGAAGCACGAAAAGCGCGTCAAAGTGCTTCTGTTTTTGAACCTTCGGCGCCTGTGGAGAGCGAGGAGAGAGATGTAGATGCATACAGGAAGACGATTGAGTCGCTGAAGAAGGACATGGGGGATAGTTGGCTAAAAGTTTACAACCAGACGCAGTCATGATTTTTTGGGTTCTTGATGTCGATTATTACGGATGCTATATGATTTAGTCTTGAGTCGGAGGTGATTGAGAGTTAAGTGAGGTTGAAGAGTCAGACGAGGGTAATCACGTGATAATTGTTGAAGGAATGAAATGAAACGGTGACTGGAGTTGTTAACCTTTCCTTTCTTTCCCTGACCTGTATCCTTGGCCCACCGTCGTTCTTTACCCTTATCCCAAACAGACATAATATCATGGGCGCAAATCTCTCCAAGGCCATGGGTTCGCCCGTCCTCTTCTATATGTTTCTACCCCTCTAATCACACGTCTAACAGGCAAGATATTCGGCAACAAGGAGATGCGATTGCTGATGCTGGGCTTGGATGCTGCTGGAAAGACAAGTACGTATACATCGTCCAGAAAGTCGCCGTTTAAGTCAACTCTCCCCCAACAGCAATTCTCTACAAGTTGAAGCTCAATCAATCCGTGACAACCATTCCAACTGGTACGTTTATTACTTCTTCGTCATTCTTCGCGGACACACGCCTCATAAACTCTCACAGTCGGCTTCAACGTCGAAACCGTGACGTACAAGAATGTCAAGTTCAATGTTTGGGACGTTGGTGGTCAAGACAAAATCAGACCCCTCTGGAGGCATTACTATACTGGCACACAGGGTCTCGTGTTCGTCGTCGACAGTCAAGATAGGGAGCGTATTGACGAAGCTAAGCAAGAGCTGCACCGGATATTGAGTGATCGCGAAATGAAGGAGTGTCTCCTACTCGTGTTTGCCAACAAGCAAGATCTACCAGGAGGTATGTGCTTTGCATGGTCTACCGGAACTTGCATACTCAAGATTTACTTCAGCTATGTCTCCCGCGGAAGTGACGGAGAAACTTGGGCTACACCGTATGCGTGACCGGTCGTGGTATGTGCATCCTAGGTACGTGATAGCGCAGCTCCAAAGTCCCCGGATCTATGAGCCTGATGTTGTTCTTTTCAGTTGTGCAACAACAGGGGAAGGTCTCTTTGAAGGACTTCAATGGCTGTCACAAAATGTCAAGAAACGACAACCCTAGATTTTCGACTCGCCCGATAGTAACCATCATCATCAGCCCCATTTCGAGTGCCTATACCTTTTCTACAGGCGGTTGGCACCGTATTCAGAACTTTTGTTCTATATCTGCTTTTCTCTTTCGTTTCTCTTGAATACCCCTATAGTCCCTTTTCATCTTTTAACTTCAAGTATTCATGGCCATGCACGACTGCTACAACGCACAACGGATAACGTCGCTCTGTCCAATTACATGTCTCTTTTACTTTCATATTGACAGACAACATGCCTTGTCTGTTCGCACATGGATTGGCCTGTATTATGGACAGTTAGTTATCTACTTAATTAATGGATGCCTTGTGTTACGCGCAACTAATTTGTTTTTATGTAAGCCATAGCATGTCGTGCTAATTGTATAATAGTTGTACACGATTTATTCCTTCAAACTAACTTCGCCATGTTAATTCCCTCTCAACGCCAACACCCATCATGTTTTCCGCTCTGCGCCAGGCCTCGAGACGAGGCTTCGCTTCGCACGCGTCAGTCCAGGGCTTCAACGGTGCAGTAGGCAATACGCCCCTTGTGCGTTCATTCCGACGTTTATGTTCCATCCTCGAGTTCATATCGCGTTTACTAGATCTACCTTAAAGGTCTTTCCAAGAAAACTGGTTCCCACATCTATGGAAAAGCCGAATTCCAAAACCCTGGTGGTAGCGTCAAAGACAGAGCTGCCTTGGGCCTGGTACGCGATGCGGAAGAACAGGGATTGTACGCGCATCCCTCTTCACTTGATTTTGGAACTCATCGTTAAGCGCCTCAGGATCAAACCGGGAGGCACTGTAGTTGAAGGAACTGCAGGCAACACTGGTATTGGTCTGGCTCACGTTTGCAGGGCCAAAGGCTATAAATGTGTTATTTATATGCCCGATACCCAAGTGAGTATCTGAGAATGTACATCCGCGATGAAGCCTTGTTAAATTTCGGCTTCCAGAGTCAAGAGAAAATTGACCTGCTCCGCATGCTCGGCGCAGACGTTCGCCCTGTTCCCGCAGTCGCTTTCGAAAACCCGAAAAACTACAATCACCAAGCTCGGGAGTACGCGGAGAGTCTCGACAATGCTATCTGGACCAATCAATTCGACAACACCTCGAACGCCAAAGCTCACTATCTAACAACTGGTCCTGAAATCTGGGAACAGACGCAAGGACGTTTAGATGGATTTATTTGTGCTACTGGAACTGGTGGCACCTTGGCAGGTATCGGAAAGTACCTCAAGGAAAAGAGTATTGGAAAGACCCAGATCTGGCTAGCAGACCCACCGGGGAGCGTGTTAACCAGCTATATCAATAGCGGGGGGAAGCTCGTTGAGCGCTCTGGAAGTTCCATCACAGAAGGTATTTATATATCTATCTTATTACGCGCGACATACCAAACCATATTCTAGGAATTGGCCAGGGACGCATCACCGATAACCTTGGGACATTCGTGAAGGAATTATCAGGCGCATTCACCGTCCCTGACACAAAATCCATCGCCATGCTCTACGACCTCTTAGACACTGAAGGCCTATACCTTGGCGCTAGCTCTGCTCTCAACGTTGTTGCTGCCGTTGAGCTCGCTCAAAAATTGGGACCAGGTAAAGAGGCCCATTCTTTCGATCATTGTTCGCTAATTCTCAAGCGTCATCAAGGATCTACTGTCGCTACTATTCTATGTGATGGCGCCTACCGTTACCAGAGCCGCCTCTTCTCCAAAAAGTGGCTGCAAGCGAAGGGCCTAGAGGAGTCTATTCCTTCACACCTTAAAAAATATGCTGTTCTAGATTAACAATCGCTGATAACGAGACCGCGGAATCATACCAGTGACATTCAATAGGTTAAACTAGAAACACACAGTACATTAATACAAGTGACAAAATAAGGAAATATACAACAGATCTACTATTTAATTTGCTTGCGTTGGCTTATAGGGTGATACAATTATAGGACATTGACTTCCGTCTTTGAATTTTCCAGATATATAAGGTCTCGTCAAGACACTTTCCATAAAATTAGATCGATTTCAGCTGGAACAGTAACACAGACGTACACATTTGCTTTATAGATTTTGTCCTCTGTCGGCTTGAAGACGAAGTTCGTCAACAATATGAACAGAAAGGTCTTGATTTCGATTAGTGAAAACCGCAATCCGATGCAAGACTACAAAAAGACTGTTATGTCACAATAATGCAGACAATTTATGACAATGCTTACTCGAGGACCAGCGGAGAACGTCAGAGTATTTGAAAACAAACCAGGCATTTGCGTCGCACTTTCTGGAAGATTGTCCCATCGATCCGGTCTGGACGAATGTCAGCGAAGTATTCAGACAGGATGAAACAGTTTGACTTGCTTGAATTCCCATGCATCATCTCCCCAAAATAATTTATCGAGATTGAAACCCTCTACCGCCACATGAACAAAACTGCCTTTGGGGACAGTAATAGATGTTCGCTCTGTTGGTTTACCGTCCCGATCGTACACTGGTGATGAAATGGGAATTTCGTCGTCCTCAGTGGCGACTCGAATTGACGAGTGTACAGGAGGAATAAGGCGTATGCATTCCCGTACTACGTTGTGAAGGTAAGGGAGATCTGCGATTATGGAATACAAGGAGTGTATTTCATCGTCCGTTAGATCAGAAAGAGGTCCAGAGGGCGAGAACACAGAAAGTAACTCTGTTCGAAGACGCTCCTGCATGGTGGGATTCTGGGCCAGAAGCAAGATAGTCCAAGTAAGGCTCAGAGAAGACGTGTCAGAGCCGGCAAACATGAAAGTGTTGATGTTGTGCAGAATATCTTCGTCGGAAATTCTCTGATCTTCTGGTAAATCTGTAGCTACATTAGATTTGACTGGCAAAGGTGTCAGCAACAGCTTCAGTGATAAATAATAAAAGCTCACGCAAGAGACTCAGTAAATCTCTACCTGCATATGGGACACCAGATTTCAGCCCTTCGTCGATTTTAGCCTTCTTTTCCTGTATGAGATGCCCAGCGACACGGCGGATGACCTTTTGGCATCTTTGTACAGTACGCATAGTATAATCAGGCTTCATAGAAAGGTCAGCAAGCCTAGAGGGAGTCTGGAACCAGAGATCTACGCACAAGTAATGAACTGATGAGAGGCATGTATATTCTGAAAATAGTCCTCACAGGATTGCTTTGTGATACTGCAACTTCAAACATTTCTTTATAGGCCGAGAATAGTTCGTTGGTTTCATTCTCAATAGCGTTAAAATTGTAATCGAAACCTGGTAAATGTTTAACGAGGGTTCGCAAAAACTTCAGGTGAACAAACTTGCCTGCGAGGCCAATAACGTCGAACGTCGCTCTGCTAACCCAATGGCAAATGTCTATTGTCAAGGGATCTGGACTATTCTCAGTCATTTCAAGCCACTTCTCCTTCAGCTCATTTCCTTTGCCGAACACGAGAGGGACGAGACCACGCAGATTTTGAATGGAGAAAGCTGGTGTGGCTACCCGTCTTTGGCGCTTGTGGACTTGTCCCTCGGCGGCAAGCATACCGCACCCAATTAGGCTGGTGATCAACCGACGCGACTGCCAAGGCTTCTCGTATATGGTCGAATTCTTTAAGACATGGGCTACGGATATAGGATCCAATGTCAACAGACGTACGTCCCACTAGAGCGCACAGATTAGTAGGTTTTTTTCGGCAATTGATTTTCCATGGGCTTACAGGACCAACGCCTCGTAGACGAATCGAGCGACCGTATCTTTGTACATAGAACTCGTGAACTTGAGGGGACACATTTGGACTAACAATGCCACCACATATTTAGATATAATTAGTCGCGTAGACGCATTTACTTACTTAAGAACGTGCCGGAGATGATTTTTGAACCAACCTCTCGCTGGGGGGCCTGCTATATGTTGCAATGGATTCAATTTTGGGGCAACTACAAGCAGATAGACGACATATGCGAATGCTGCAGCAAGAGCTGCGAGCAAGATAGAGAGGATCATGGTAGACAAAAGAGAGATGGCAAACAATAAAAGGAAAATTAGGGGCTATTGGCGATGCATCACGGTCATGTGACCGCCTTGGGGAAAAGACACGAGCACGGCCCGCTTGAAAGCCATGCTTTGCGTCTGCGCCCGATGCACTTCCCCGCTCTCCTCCCCTTCCTCCATCTCTTCTTCCTCTACGTCCCCTACTGATGTGATCGATGTCCTTGAAGAGCTCGGGTTAGAAAATCTCTCCAGGCCGTTCCCCCCTGTTTGCTCTGAGGAACCTGACTCCTGTGATATTGCCATCTCATACTCCGATGCGACGATTTCTGACGAAGCGCTTTCTGGGCTCTCTTCTTGGACGACGAAGTTTGGGAAATCCGCGCATTCTTGCTCGACAACGTGGCTCGTAAATTTTTGGGGATCCGATGCCAACTCAAACTCATCAACTTCTCCAATCGTGTACAGCTTTGGCTGTGGTGAGCATCCAGTGAAGCTCCTTTCATCCTCGAATGAAACCTGATTTAAGGCCGGGCTATAAGTTTCTGGAGGGTTGATATGCGCTTGAGAGCAAAATGGGTCGACATGTGTTGCGGGCCTGCCTTTCCCTCTTTTCCTCCTGCATGAAAAAGCTCTGGCTAGCACCATTCCCGACGCCACCTGCTTTCTCCTGTACCACAGGCTCCGAGTCATAGCCATGGCTATAAGGCCCAAGACAACGCTCAGAAAAGCCAGAGTTACTCCAACGATTTCAGACGATCTAAAATGATTCTCGACTGCTGACTGCTCGATTGCCTTGGAGGTCGGGAGTGACGAAGTTACCAGCTGGGCGGTCGTCAGTGCAGGAGTTTTCGTTTGTAGAGGCGTATAGAGCTCAGTGCTTGGAGAAGGTGGAGGACATCGCCTAAAATTGATTCCCGGGACTGCCTCATTGATATCTTGAAAAGTCAATCCATCCTTACATCCTCTATGAGACTCTGCCGGTGTAAGCGCTCTTTCTTGATGTATTGCCGAAATACGATTGTGGTTCGTCTTAGAAGACTTTGAAAGGTAGAATCTGAAGGGGGCCATTGACCGCAAGGTGTTGTCGCAACAGTTCAGCCATTCTACAACGGTCTTGTTATCTCGCTGGTTTTGGTTGGCGGCTGACCCTTACGTAGATGACAATTTAAACATTTCGTGAATTGAACGTCCTATTAGTATGAAAAATAATCAATGAATACAAGGTATATTTTGCCTACACATTAATAAATCTACGCCGCTCTATGATTATCAGACTATCAGCTGGTATAATGGTACAAGGTATAATCAAAACAAGAAGAAAAAAAATCAAATATCGAACAGTTCTGGGGAAGGGAACAATTCTACACTTTTGTTTCGCTTATACAAATGCTGCATTGACTCCAACTCATCCCTAAGCTTCTTGTGTTTACTGCTGAGTCGAGCAAGTTCCTCGGCATCCATAATTTCGCTATCGCCCTCCGAATCTGTGATCGAACTAGTCCTCCTGAAATCAGTACGACCCAGCATAGTGAGAAGTTTTTCCTTCTGCACCACGAGCGTCTGGAAGGCTGAAAGGTATTCAAGGTAAGAAGCGCTGTATTGCGCACGAAGAGGATCCCGCGTAGCAGTCTTGGATGCCGTTTCGCGCCCGCGCTCAGCTTGAGAAGACGTAGACGCCGCTGGCTTAGCTGCTGGCGCGGGAGCAGGCGTTTTGGTTTTCACAGCAACGGGTCGGCGAGCAGCCTTTTTCAAAGGGATGTCTTCTTCCTCTTCTTCTGAGGACGTGTAAATGGGCGAACGACGACGGAGTTTAGCGGAGCCAGATTTATGTGAATTGTTCGATGGGTTCAAACTAGACGACACCGGAGAAGCAGGGGAATATCGTGCGCGTGCACTGGTAGCTAAGCTTTGTTTGGGCGGAGGCGACTCTTGCTTGACCCTTGACGAGGAAGCTGCGCCGGACGTCGAAGCTCTGGGAGCTGCTTTGACCGGTGGGCGAGCCGCCTTAGTAGTCGCAGCCTTATCTTCCCTATCGCGGGCCCTCTCCTTGGGGGCGTCCCTATCCCTTTCCCTCTCTCGGTTCCTTTCCTTTTCTTTCTCCCGTTCCCTTTCTCTTTCTCTATCCTTGCGTGTATTAGCCGCCCTGTCGCCGTCTCTTCCTCGTTCTCGTTCTCGTTCTCGTTCTCTCTCCCTTTCTCTCTCTCTTTCCCGTTGCGCAGGTGTCAAGGCCGGCTCCACCTTGCGCTTTTTCTGAACCACCGCACGCGACTTCGCATCCTGGAAGTCGTCATTGTCATAATCTGCGCCAGCCTTCCGTTTGGTCACACTGGCGTTGCGCACATCATCGCCAGCGTCCATATCACGGCGGCTGAGCTTCTCTTTCGTCTTTGCGCGCTCGGCCTGGGTATGCGGTCTTTCCCTTTCTTTTTCCGAGTCCGAGGCACCCTGTGCCGCTTCACGGCGAATCTTGTTGATGCGCTGAGAAGCCAATGGTTTTTCCTCAGCTATTTTCGGCGCCGAGGCAGACGGAGCCGTGGATCGTTCCACCTGCCTCTTGTTGCTGCCGGAGGTGGCGGCGCTGGTATCATCCTTTCGATTGACTGGCTTCGCAGTTTTAGTTTCGGGAGCGGAGGGGCGACGGTCGCTGGGATCAGGTACACGCCGATTCAAAGGCGGATCGTTGTTGCGTCTATTGTCTAGAGAAGAGGTCCGAGAGTGTTGGGTCGCTCTCATGTCATCTGGAGTACCACGGGACATTTCTTGGTGTTGCGGTCGTTTGCTTTCGTCCTTCATCATTATTTCAGCTTTAGGATCCGCTCGCTTTTTCTTTTCCTTGGAATCCCTGATTGAAGACGAGGACACGCCACGCTTTGGAGCCACCTCATTTTTAGTACGATCATTAGCAGGATTGGAGGATGAAGAGGATGAGGCGGTATGCTGGGGTGCGCCGGTGCGGAAATGTTCCCAGAGGGGATCGTCCTTGCTGATAAGTTTCCCAAGTGCGACTCTTGCAGCACGGGCGATATAGATGCGCTCTGTATCAGTCAGACCTTGCCATTCATACGGACGCACTTCTTGATAAGACCGCCTCTTGAGGCGATAGGTTTTGGGTGACGTATCATGGGCCATGGTCAACACAGGTTCCGCGAGCTATCAAAAGATAGGTTAATTACAACAATTGATACAATGGAAATGAACAATGGGGCGCACATCTGTTAGAATATCTTGAATATCTCTGCGCGTAGCATCAGAGGGGTCTGGGCCTGCAAGGAGCTTGGTGAGCTGATCTTCGGTTCGGTCGCTAAGAGCAAGGAATTGTAGCATGCGCTTGCGAAGGGCCACAGGCAAGTCCTTGGGATCTCTAGTAGGAATTGGCTTGGTTTGAGGAGTGGCACTCCGTTGCACTGGGGTCACCTTGACCCTATCGGTTACGCGAAGTGGCTTGCGGAACATTGAAGCAGGGGGTGGTGGCTCCTTGCGTTTTTTGGTGGTTGTTGTCGTGAGATCGGGTGGAGTGTCGAGCATGACGGTGGTGCGACTGTTGCGCTGGTTGACGGCATCCTGGGTGCTTTCTCGAATCTTGTCGCGGAGATCGTCCGCGAGTTCTCTCTCGACGACGAACTTGTCCACGACCTTGGCATAGAGCTTCAATGGGGCAGACTTCTTTGTGGCGGATGAGGCGCGTAAGTAGAGCTCGTGGATCGAGTTTTCCGGAGAGTGTTGGATGGGAAAGTACGTGTCTCCGATGTAGAGGCCCTGTGTGGGCGATGAGGAGGAGAGAAGAGAAGAATATGGACAACATACTGGAGTGGCACCAAACTGAATCTGGACGGGGGGTTGATTGGGAAAGGACTCGATAGCATCGAGGGTCTGGGACGACATGCGGATGAGCATTGCATGTTTTGGCTTTGCATGGAGGGCATCGCCTGGCTTTGAGGCGGGGAGGAGGACGAGGGAGGAGTCTGTGGGGAGCGGCATGGGTGTTTGAGCGAAAGAGAGGGCCAGGGCACCGGAGGCTGTCTTTATTATTTAATTATATCTCCGCTTCACAAATGCTCTTCTACGTATTCTACAAATTTATTTGCCACGCTTTGTTCGCTCCAGTCCACCCCTCCCCGCTCAGTAGTCCCTAGGGTAATTGCTTTCTTATGCACTGTAACAAACTGCCGCTTCAGTCGTTGCAGCTCAGACAGCGTAATGTGCCGCCCAGGCAGTGTGATCGTCACTTTGATCCCAGAACTCAGACTCACGACCATCTCTCCGCCCGTGGCCTGCCCACTCATGATCCCAGACGCCAGCGCAGTCGTAGTGTGCTCCAGGATATGGAGCGCGTCTGCTGGCGCTTTCGCGACCTAAAAACCCATCATTTTCCCCCCCTGACAGTTGAAACACAGGTAGACAGGACGCACAGCAAGAGTACCAGAATTAGGCGGCTTAAGATTACCTTTTGTGATCGCCTCCCAGATCTGGGGCCCTGGGACGTCCTCATCATCCCACATCACTGTAAACAACGGTGCGTCCCAGCGCACCATCGACGATGGCTCTTCAAAGCGGACGAGCAGATTCTCCAGGCTGCATAGATAGATCTTCAGCGGCTGCCAAAAGATCAAATGAGTAACCCTCACGTCTGCTCGGCATAGGTATGGCCATCCTGCCGTGCAGAGTTCCACTGTTTACACAGTTCGGGATTGGCGACAACGAACATCTGGACAGTGGAATTAGGGTTTGATGAAATGCAAAGGAAAGCGGGGACCCACAGTGCAAGTGCGCAGCTTTATTTCGCGTGCAGCGCAATATATCTGGTATCGGAAGCCCTTGATGTAGTTGAGGGAGTCGACGATGAGGATGGTGTCTGTGGCTAGCTGGCGCTGGATGGCCGTGAAGAGCGCGCCTCTGGCGGGCTTTTCGAGCTTGCTTTCTGGGAGAATGAGTTCAAGATCTACAGATGAAATGAATGCGCGCATGTACCGTCATAGCATGCGCGGGTGAGCCCCAGAGAGTCGTCTGAGATGATAGAGACAGTCTTTATAGGGCCCTGATAGTCGGGCGACTGCAGCTGGGCATCGAGGAAGACAGCGAGCTGGGCAGCGCGGGTCGACTTGCCGGAGGCGGGGAAGCCTGAGATCGTGATGAGAGCCATGAAGAAGAGGAGTGACTGTGACTGTGACTAACTCGTTAATCTTTCTCGTCGTCGTCGTTGTCTGGCAGCGAAACTCTGCACGGCTGGTTCCCCTCGCTCCCAGGCATGCTGGCCGCCATTCAGAACGACATTCCCCTCCGCGAGCATTCTCATCTTGATCTCCGCCAGCCCACAGACGCCCTGACCCTCGAGGACAGACTATGTCCGGGCTGCAAGAAGTCCGTCGTCAATGAACAGGGCGGGCTTGTCGTTGCGTTCGGGTGAGCCCCCCTTCTCCACGTCCATCAATCAGTCTAACCTTTTGCAGCCAATCCTTCTTCCATGTCGACTGCTTCAAATGCGCCAAATGTCGAAACCAAGTCACAGCCGACACAAATTTACTGCTTCTTTCTGACGGCTCTCCTATATGCGCCAACTGCTCCTACAGCTGCAATATCTGCCATCTCCCCATCCTCGACGAAGCCATTATGACCGGCGACGACTCATACCACGCCCACTGCTTCAAGTGCAAGGTGTGCAGCAACCGCATCGACGAGCTCGTTTTTGCAAAAACTAGCCAGGGGATCTACTGTATGAACTGCCACAACGAACGCATGATCAAAATTAGGAAACACGCCCAGAAGAAGGCAGAGAGAGAGAAGGCAAACGGCGGGAGTGGGTCGTCACGCTCGCGCGAACAGGAGGCCCGACAGTACCACCGCGACCATGACGTGAGTCCCCGTCTTTGTCATCCTCGCCGACTTAACTAACGCATCCCCAGAAATCTATGCACGACGACCAGGCGCGTTCAGGCATTTCCAGAACACCTTCCAGCCAAGCCTCTGGTCGACCACTGGACAACTATCGTGCCCCCGCAAAGCCTGTCCAAGGCCCATATGTCAATGATGTATCTCTGCCACCCTCATATTCACAATCCCCTGCACCAAAACCCCGAGCCAACGCACCTTTACCCATCACGCCATCTCGGTCACCCTCAGTCACCATAGCACCACCATCCGCAGACCCAAGAGATATCACGCACACACAAAGCCCGTACTACAAGCTCGATCTTAATGGGCAGCACCCGTCGAAGTCCAATACACTTCCTATCCCTCTTGCAACACCTATGGACGGAAAGCGCCGAAGTAGCTACGACGACGGTGTCCGGCCACTAAACATTCTCGTAAAACAAACAGATACGCTGCACCCGGACAACGGCAGTATGCATCCCCGTGGAGGCAACAGCATCTCCTCCGAAGGCGGCCTCTCCGTGACCCCAAACCGCGACAAGCGCCGGTCTATCAACCCCGGCGTTGCTCTTCCGACTTTCAAAGAGACTGCTCCGATACAACCAGCAAATCTTCCCCCTCGAAATGCCTCTTTGGCCGCACATGAGCATAATGGAGCAACTAATTCACCCTACCTGACAGCCCACGACCAATCTTCCCAGATAACATTCACGACTTCACGGCCCCCTTCGCGATCCGATTCTATTCCTAGCTTACATGCTCTAAACCATCTTGACGCAGGACGAAACCTCTCCTGCTCTTCATCCTTTCGGTCGACTCAGTACGATGATAGCCAAGATGACACTATTATTATGTCGCCTCCAAGCATGACAACGCCATTAGGCGATGATCCTGAACCGCCTTCGACTTCTCAAACAATCAAGATCAAATCCAGTCGCAATTCAGGAGGCCCACAAGGACATCGGTCATCTGCAACACTGAGCCCAATAGACACCAACGGATACCACCCCCAGAGACGCGGGTCTGCCTCATCCAGTTACGAAAGACACAACGGGACATCGCGCTCTGCTTCCCCCGCCTATCGCGCAGACGTCCCTCACGGCATCGAGAGTGGCACAGATACTGAGCCTGAGAACGAACCAGATATGGAGAGTCATGACGCGAAACCACCAGTGCCACCGCCCAAAGACGGGAAAAGCTCGACGCGTTCTTCGACAGTAACCATAGCCGATCTCTCATTGGACACGGACGCGTCCGATACGTCGCAGATGGGGGATATGTCAGACTCTGAACCTGTCGAACGCACGTCGCGCACGACATATATCGCACCTGCTCTACCGCCTATCAGGTTTTCTGTGAACGCGGACTTTGGCGATATGCTGAGCTCTACGTTACTGAGGTCCCTGGGAGAAACTACCGTTAAGCCTCCGGTGAAAGCCGAAACAGTTTCACCCAAAACCCCTCCGCCAACTGCGGCTCTGTTTGGCTCGTACAACCAAGACAGCACTCCCACAGGACCTAGTACAGTCGAGGCCAAGCAGTCGCCCCCGCCGAATAACTCCAGTCTTGCAGATGTCCTCGAAGACTTCGATGCCGACGAACGGAAGGCTTCTGCAGCTGCAGAACAACCAGAACCAACACAAAATGGTATTCGTCTCGTCACTGAATCGTCAGAGCCAACACCGACCATCGTGCTTCCCGCGCCTACATCCCGACGAACTGAACCCGATCCTGAAGTTCTCATACAGAAACTACGGGAAGAATTGATCATTTCCAAGGAGAAAGGCGCCCAACATGTTAAGTTGGAAGTCACGATTGCCGAGACAATCATCGCGCATTTGGAGTCACGGAACAAAGATTTCACTAAATTAAAGAACAAAGTGGATGGCCTCAATGTAAGCTTTGTAGTGAATTCCCTTTCTACTAGATACTGATATTTCACAGAGGGAAAGCAAACTCTACGTTGATGGAATCACTGTGGCACAAGCTGAATATGATCGCGAAATTAAAGCTCGTCGGGATGCTGAGGCTGAAGTCACTCGTTTAAGGGTACTGTTGTCTAGCCAAGCTGCTCGCCTAACTACTCTTTCGGGTGATAATCGGCGTCAGGAACTTCGCGAGCAGATGTCCAAAGATCTTCACGAAAACCTCTCCGATCTGGAGCACGATCTATCCCGCTTGAAAGTGGAACGTGACGTGACTCTAGCTGAGGTTGAGGAATTGACTTCCAAGAGGTGCGTCTCGTCACTGATACAGTCCAATTCATGTAGTTAAACTTTATATTGTCAAGATCTGCGGCTGATAGCGGAGCCACGAATATTGGAAGATCTCTGACGAAAAGATTGGAGAACATACGTCACGAATATCAGAGAGAGCTTATTCCATTGAACGAGCAAAAGGAGGCTCTCAAGCGGGAGATATCAGAACTCAAAGGAGTCCGAGACGTCTTCTTGGAGGAAACAACGGTGTTGAACGCAAGGAACGAAGAGCTTGCTCAACTCAATGCAGTGTATGCACATCGCATTGAACATGCTCCACCTCCAGAAACTCCATCTAAGAGTAGCACAGACGAAGGGAGCCGTTCTGCCCATTCGCACACCTCACATACACAACCCTCGCCCCTTATCGCCCCACCCCTCAGCACATCAACCAGTGCTTCCTCCGCCGTTTACGATGACAACCAAGAACCCAGGTTGAGACCCCCACGTACAGACGAGTCCTTGACTACTCCTGCAAAGGGCAAATTCAAATGGCCAGGTATGAAAAAGGATATGGCTAATTCCCCCGCTTCGATTGCCGAACCGGGCAAAGCAAAGGCGCATATTGAACATAATTTCCAACAATTAAGCGTGCTCAGATTCACGCGTTGCGATCACTGTGGAGACACCCTGTGGGGCTCACAGCTTCGGTGTGCTGGTATGTCTACTTTAATATTTACCAGGGGTATCAATTAACATCTATATGTACAGTTTGCTCGACATCTATTCATGTGCGCTGTGTCGCGAACGTTGCAATACCTTGTACTCAGCACCAATCTCCCGCCCGAGCAGAATCACCGGTTGCTCTTAGTAAGCCCGCTCATTCGTCAATGTAATGTTGTCTGACTGAACTTTACCGCTCTCCCTCAGCTCCGTCAATGTTTGGTAGAGAATTAATTGAGCAGGTCGAAGCTGACTCGAAAGAAGAAGAACGCCAAGTGCCAGTAATCGTGGAAAAATGTATTGATGCGGTTGAGGCTCGAGGTAAATTGTTGTCGCATTCCCCTCGATTACTGCTCATCTATATTTCCATTAGCTTTGGAGTATGAAGGGATTTACCGGAAGACCGGCGGCTCTGGACAAACAAAGGCAATTACGCAAATGTTCGAAAGAGGAGATTACAATTCGTTTGATCTTCGCGATTCAGATCGCTTCAACGATATCTGCAGTATAACTTCAGTGCTGAAGACTTACTTCCGCAGTCTCCCAGACCCTCTTTTGACGTATGATCTCCATGATCAATTTATGGCGGCAGTTGTTATTAAGGACCCAACATTAAAGGAACAATCTCTCATTGACCTTATTGATAAACTGCCCAATGAACATTACTACACACTTCGGATTTTAATGTTGCATCTTAATCGGTGAGCCGGCAAGAAGTGCTCACCTTTTTCATGTCTTTCTGATCATCATCATCTCAGCGTCCGGCAATGTTGCGAAACGAATCTAATGAACGGACGCAACCTTGGCGTCGTGTTTGGACGTGCGTTGTCTTCTCTCTATATTTGTTTCCTCGTTAATCTTTTTGCCTATTATGTAGCGACACTTCTGAGATCAAGAGACCCTGGTGCAGAATTTAGTGACATGGCAGGGAAAGCTCTCTTCGTCGAATGGTTGGTGGATAATGCACCTCTGGTTTTTACGGAATAATCTTTTTCTATGATTTATTTTTGTTTTTATTCTCTGGATTTGTGATTTTCGCTACATTTTGGCTCATCGTTCGCATTCTTTCGTGGACTGCTTCTTTATTACATTGGTCGTCTACATCTTATTCTCCTACATACCCCTTCGTGTCTGCGACATATGTATTTTAAGAATGAATATCTATCATTTTTTAAGGATTTTGTTATCATAAATTTTTAACTCACTCCTATTTATATCAAACTATGTAAATGCCAGTGTATTCGCGATTGTCCAGACACAATATTTATGAATAATAATTAGCCCTGGTCTCTTGATTTCCTGCCTTTCGTTTTGTGGGTTGCATCAGGCTTCAATGTACAATAAAGGAAGTGACGTCTTGGACCATTCACTGTCGCTGCAACTGCAGTCACAGCAGTACGGCTGGTGAGAGGAGTAGCGTCAATTCCACTTCCACGTACACCCAAAGAAAACATCCTATCGAAGACTGGTAATGTAATGGTCAGCTGCCGATTAATCAACTCGCAAGACCGACATACGTGTGGCAACGAAGGCTTTTGCACTTGCTTGACAAGCTGTCTGCGTAAGCGCGAGCGCAGGACTCACACCTTCCAGCATTCGTAGATAGCGGAACACCATCGACGGCTGAGGAGGTCCTGTAATACATCTGACATGAGGTCTGATTTTCGCTGAGGGTAAGTAATGTCAAAACGTACCAAAACGAAAAACAGCGTGATATGCCTGTCGCCATTTCTCTTCCAAGAGTCGAGCACAGACAGAAGAATCAGGACAGGTAGCGCACTGTAGTAAAATTCAGTTCATGTGCAAGACAATTTCGTATTACTAGCCATACACATTGATATTCTTTTGAGACGATTGTCAATCCCAATTTGAGGACTCGCTCCAAAAACCAATTCCGCCTGAGAGACAGACAGTCAGTAAGTGGAACATTTGAGAGCCGCTGCATGTACCTTTTCTCCAACTTGAGCAAAGTTTCTTGACTGAGTGTGTTCAATTCTTGTTCAGTCCAACCACCAGGATTGTCTAATACGAAGCGACTTGCTTCGCGGTACAGTTCCTCTTCTTGGAACAACTCTGCAATCCTCATAGCTTTGATCGGTTTTCCAGCGGCATGTGTGAGTAGAAAGGTGAGGCATTCGGATTGCAGAGAAACGACGGAGAGTTTATGCGATATATTCATTAAGCTCGCTACATTATTCCACGTAATTGTGCACTCCAACCTAGAAAGCAGAAGCTCAGCCATGATAATAGTGTAATCCGTGATTCCAGAGACTTACTGGGGGTATATGAATTTCAAGAAGTCGTGAAAGGTGCTTGGCTGGGAAGCCTTGTTATTATATAACACTATTAAGGAACGCTGTAAGGTACCTTTTCTTCCCGTAAGGAAATAGTAGCATCACAATATTGTCTGGCGGAACGGGCATGGTTCTGTGAATTAGAAGATTTTGAAGATGCTGAAGTAGGAATTTTTCGTATTCGTGAGTTTGAAGCAGTGCCTTGAGTACATTGTGGGCTTGATTGCCCCTGGAGTCTAGCGAGACTTTCGTCTCTCTCCTTCGACGGGTCTGTCGAGGACCCGTCGTGCCCAGAGTTCTCATTATCGAACGTGGAGGGGTCAAGTTCGATGACCACCTCCAGCTCACCATAATCTACGTCTGGGTCCCCAGATGCCTGGGGAGAATCGTTGGTACCTTTCACTGTATGCGATTGGGATATCGTTATGATAGACGACATTGACTGAGGTCGGCCAGTTTCTGACCAATGGCCGCTAAGAACGGCCTCGAAGAAAGGGGAGGCGAAAAATAAGATTTCTTTGTGCGCCCTATATACGGAGTAGGTGATTAAGTTGATATATGCATTCGACCGACGCCATACCAGAAGGTCGTGTTTTCTACCACAATCTTAACTGTTCCAGGAAATCGACAATTCTTGGTGAATGTTTCGTTGATCTCGATAGCCTCTTCTTCCTCTGTACCACTGAGCTCAGACTCAATCTCCTCTGCTTCGCCATCATCGAGTAGCCATGGTGGAGATGCGGAGGATCTGAAGATGCCAGATGCTGCGGCATGTGTTTCGGTGGGAGAACTGAGGGAAGCAGAGGGATTATTGAGACCACGCGAATTACGGGCAATGAGGATATGGGAGGGGTTCGTGGTCATGGTCTAAGGAAGAACTACTATAACACAGCCACTACGTTATCCTTGTTTCCTCTTCTTGCCAGGCGCTGCTATATTTTTCTCCCTCGCATCTTCCATGTCCTTTCTTTTCCCTAGCTCCTGAAACGTGTCAAACTCACTGTCCTCGTCAGCGTCATCGTCTCCGCCCTCTGACTCCGAATCAGACTTGTCTCCCTCTTCTTCCGATTCCGAGCCTTCTTTGCGGTTTTCAGGTTGCTGATTGATGGTATGGCGAGGCGAGAACGGATCTAGTTGCAGAGAACCAAGGAGGGACAACATCTCGTTTGCTACGGTAAGACTGTTGGATTAAGAGTATAAGCAGTGTCGTGATAGTGCCAATGCTCTTCGACGTACCCGATTACCGTAAAATCCAGCATACCCGTTGATCCACCCAGAACATGCCCTGTTACTTTATGCACCCATTTTCCCCCACCCTGATGTTCATGCTCCTTCTCGATTCCCGTTTTCTCTTCATCCTGGTCATCGACTGCCCCGAATTCTGGGTCGTTCTCTGCTGGACCATACTCAAATTCCCATGAGTCGGTAGGAATATGATTTCGAGGTATTGAGACGTTAAATGTCCGATGCACAAGTAGAGAAATATGGTCGGGCGAACATAGATTAACTTTGCCCGCTGTTAAATTTCTATTAGTCTCGTTTGAAATGAAGGAAAGACGCGACTTGCAAAGCTTAAATCCTACTCGAGGACTCCATACAGTAGCATCGAAGGCAGTTTTGCAGATCAGAAAAGGACAGTCTCTCTGAATGACTGCCTCCTTGTCGGTGAAGACCAGATTAGAATGGGAAAGAACAACTCCTTGGAGAGAGGAAATATATCTGGGAAAATCTTTGTTCCATTCACGTCGTATACGCAATAGGCAATCACTAGTATTTACCTCATGACCATCGAGTCCAGCATTTCCTCAACACCTGCTCTTGGATTTGCCGCGAAGACTGGGGGTACTGAAAGCGTCAGGCCGGCTCTGACAACCTGAAATTCAGCATCTGAGGAGTGTGTCTCTTTTAGCTTCTTCGCTGGAGGTTGGGTTGGGAAGTTATGCTGAGAGTCCTTGCGTTTTGTAGAGGGCATTGTAGTAGTAAAGGAAGAGGACAAAAATTAGAGACGATCACGTGTCTTACCCGTTATGAATTTTCGAGTTAAACTCTCCCGGCACATACCCTTATCCCATCCTACCATGGTCCGTTTCCTCTACTACATCATCGTCATCAAAGGATACTTATTTTTCTCTAGGCATCTCCAAAAGCTCTTGTACAAATCCTTGTCACTGGCACCAAAATTCTAGGCAAAGCCTTTTTCGAGGCTGGCCGGCAAGCAGTAAAAAGTACGTGAGCTTCCGTGCCGAGTGGTTATACTTCTTCTGACTATACTTTATTCAAGATGCAAAGGCTTCGCCTGCTGCTCTGGGGGGTGATGTGGCTGGTGTAGGACATGCAAACTCGAGTTCGCCAACAGACCAATTGACGCGGCTACACCGCATGACGGTGGACGAAGCACAGCTGATATTGAACGTTAAACGAGGAGATGCCATGGAACAAGTGATGAAGGTGAATGTCTATCCGATGTTTAGACTGTTCATCCCTGATGTCCATGCCCCACATAAGAACTATGAACACCTATTTAAGATTAATTCACCTCCACCACCGCCAGCTAAGCCTGTGACAGGAAAGCAAGTGCCATCCTATCATTCACATTATCTGCAGTCCAAGGTCTGGCGAGCACGGGAACGACTACAGGCAGAACTCAAAGCTGGAGAAGCGCCTGCGGAGAACACCGCTCCCAACACCGGAGCGCCTCCATCAGGAGCACGGCCCGTAGATCCACCTCAGAGTGGAAATCCTTGATCTATTTTTCGTAGGATTAAATTTATTTTATAGCTGCATTAATTTACACCCCACCCCCTCTTCACACAATACAGATATCCATGCAATGATTGTGCACCAACAACCATCTAGGCTGTCAGCGTTGCGGGAATATGTTTATACAAGGCTTTTGGAGCGCCTTCCAAAGAACACCAAAATTGCCCTCCGCGCCGTACCGCTCAAATATGGTATTTTACCGAAGAAATGTTCCGATTCGTGCGCTGCTTCCCCCACCCAAACATACTGTTGCTTGCTCTTGCAAAGAAATCCTTCATCCGCTCTTTTTTCCCACCTGTCTTGGAGTCTCCTCTATCTGGTGTAATATTCATGAAAGAGTTTCCGCCCTTGCACTGTTCACGGACACTAGCATGTTCTTTCTTCGAATTATGGAATGGGTGATGCAAAAATGGCGCTCCCAGAACCCCTCCACTTGAAGAATTACGTCGATCCCTTGCGGCCGCATTTTGACTTTTCCTGGACAACGGTACGGACAAATGCTGACGTCGTGATGTAGTTTGTTGTTGATCATATGGGTGAATGAAAGGAGGTAATGCAGGTGCCTTGCTATTGGCGATCTGTGAGGAACCTCCCAACACCCAACTCGAAGGGCGATGCCATTCCCCACTAGTGTCTGTTCGGTCGCGAGCATGATCAACCTCTGCTGTCCGCAATAACGACCTAAAGGACCGAGCCTTAGGGATAGTCTTCCGCCCCACATTACCATATATCTGTCGAGAGGCTGGTGCGTCGATTTTCGGTATGGCTTCTGACCTCATACTCGCTACTTTGCGAATGATGCGTGGCAAACGGCCCATAGGATGCTCACCCATATTCTGATGTTCAACAAGAGGACGATTTTGGTGGATCCTACCAGGAGCAAAATTTGTCTCTTGTGTGAACCTGGCATGCTGCGAAGTTGGGGCTGTTTTGTCATGTGCATTCGTCCACAGCGATTGTGAGTAAAGATCCTCTGAAACGCTAACGGGAATGCTGCATTGAAAACGCGCCCTTCCTGCTGAATTCAATCTGTCTGGTGTTGACGTAGAATTCATGGGTAAACGGTGCATGAACGGTTCTTCTAGTCTATGCAAACCAGACACATTTCCGAGGCTGCTGTTGCTCGATAGTTCATGTTGTGACGACGAGGTTACTGTGTTTCCCAAAACACGCTTCGAAGATTCGTACAAGGATGCTCCCATTCTCCGTTGTTGGTCAGACAGCCCTTGTAGATTGACATGGCTAGTGTTATCCATGAACCACGGGGAACTGCGCATTCGGCGAATGACTGGACTAGCCATGGGAGGGGGATTCGGAAAATCCGATGCAGTACATTCGTAGAGAGAAGAAAGACCATCTTCGGAAATGCTCGCTGGGTAACTCGCCGAACGTGCAGACTGTACACTTCCGGGACTGGAACATTCGGCGTCTTCCCTGCTTCCAAAAGGCAGATCACTAGTTCGCCTACCCAGTCCGAAATCAGTTCCATAGCGCCGAGGGGTTACGAACGGTCGCCCAGTAGTATTTTGCGATAATTCACTGTTGACAGCTCTGCCACCGTCCAGATGGGTACGATTCGTACGAGTAGGATCTTGATGCCTCGGTACTTCTACGCATTCTGAGAATCGGCGAGTCCTGCGCGGCGTGGTTTGGGTGCTATACTGCTGAACACTAGGCGTTGTGTTAGGGCAGAATGAAACAGGCCGGTCACTATTGTGAATATTAGAAACAGTCGACGATGGGTGGCGATTTGAGTTTCACCGAGCAAGTGCAGGCAGATCGTGCGTATATGTGTACTGTTGGTCATTCATATTGGGCGACAGACTCGAGGAATCGCATAGACGAGGAGTTTGTTCTGGAGGGCCCAAGCTACCACCATGAGAAAGGTACGAGGAAGATCGCGAGTAGAGAGCAGACGCAGGATAGTCCAAGTACAAGAAACTTTCAATTAAGCGTGCCTCCATGAGATTCCAGAACGCGAGATACAGCCCAGAAGACAGAGGAGTTGACACTTTCAAAACTCGCGTAGAAGTAGAAAAGGATTCGCCGGATAAATTCAAGATGCAAGACAGCGTAGACAAACCTAGACCAACAACACCAAAGAACGCGAATACGCTTAACGCTTAATTTCACGTTAGAGGTATGGTACACGCTTCGACCGTAATCAAGACGTAATGAATTGAAGCTAGACGAAAACAAACATGTGGAAAACTGGGAAGCAAGTATCTAGTATGCCTTCTTTCCAGCAGCGAGTTGGAGATGTGCGCTGTGCTCGTCGTAAGGGAATTTTGATACAGGAATCTCGCGCCATAGATCGGGAGTGAGGAAAGCATAGGTTTTGGTGATCTATGTGCATATAACATAAGCAATGCAGGAGAGAAAGATACAGCGAGACTTACAGCAGCGAAAGTTGCTTTCAAGAAATTACCCATGGTAGCGGTGGATCCCTTGGATTGTGTGTAGCAATCCTCGACACCAGCAAGTTGTAGCAGGCGCTTGGAAGCGGGGGCAGCAACGATACCAGTTCCACGGGGAGCGGGGATGAGGCGACACATGACGGAGCCAACCTTTCCGCTGACTTTTGAGGGGACGGTGTGGGGCTCACCGAGAGCAGCACCCCAGTAACCTCTTCGGACGGGGATCACGGAGAGCTTGGCGAGGATGATGGCACCACGGATGGCGGTAGCGACTTCTTTGGCGCACTTGACACCGAGACCAACATGGCCCTCACCGTCACCGATAGCAACGAATGCTTTAAAACGGGTGCGCTGACCGGCACGGGTTTGCTTCTGCACGGGCATGATCTTCATGACTTCATCCTTGAGCTTGGGCAGGAAGAAATCGATTATCTGGTACTCCTTCACGGGAAGGGAGAAGAGGTAGATCTCCTCCATCGACTTAATTTTCCCATCTTTCACCAAACGGCCCAACTTGGTGACGGGAACCCTGAAAATAATGGTGAGCATGCCCGTCGCAAATACGTAGGACATGGGCTACTCACCATTCTTTTTCCTCGTCCTTGCGGCCTCCGCGACGGGGACCCCTGCGGCCACGGCCACGGTCACCCCTTCCACGTCCAAATCCTCCGCGTCCTCGAGCAGCGTCGGCCATATTGATAAGATAAGTGCGGTCTGGGGAAGAAGGTCAGCCAAAGGTCATCCAAGATGGAATTTACACATCCATCCCAATCTTGCGTGCAGGGTGTATCTGGACAGCACTTGCCGGGCTGGGATGGACGGAACGCACTCTGGGAGGGATATGAAACGGATACTGACCGAGTTTTGGGCGCTGTGTAGTACGACGATGAGCTCGGGCGGTGGAGGAGCGACGAAAGTTTTCGGGGAAGGCCGAATGCTGAGTCAGCAGTGCCTCAAGGATTGTCTTTGGCTGACTCGTGGCTCTTGGTCCTGACCACTTTGTTCACACCAGCCTTAGCTTTCTCCCCATCGAATCTCCCAAGTTGGCAGCTTATGTTGTTATCAAAAATGTCCAATATATCAAATCAGAAATCTAGTCTTTGCCCCGCGTAGGTCCTCTGTACCGCCCGAATGGTTTATCTGCTAATCATCAGTCAATGGCAGCAACGGTCGTCAAACCGTTGGGGATGGGGCATTCACTTTCGACAATGAGCCTAGTGTGCTTGCTGTGTGCCACCTTCAGGGCACCGAAGACATGTACTACTATTCTACTACCTTCTCTGGAGGGCCCGGGGTATGTATGATTTAATCTGCTGCTTACCAGCCTAGTTTGTAACAAGTATCTTCATAGTGGCGCTTTTGACGCCCCTAAAGCAAAATGCCCTCCAGACCGAGGGTCGTCAGACTGTGTGACAGGCAGCTTGACGTCTTCTTCCCCCTATCATTACACCGACTATTCATCCCGTCCGTCACTACTCCACAACCGCAGCGACACAGACACAGACTCATCTCAATCCTCCAACTCCTTCTCTCCCTCTATTTCTCGACTGGCGACGTCTCCTAGAAACATACCCAGCAGAAACAGCTCGATTATATCCACCCCACCCTTAACCCCTGATGGCTCTAGCGACTATAGTGGACATAGCGGAAGCTCAAACATGGACCCATTGCAGAAGAATGATGCTCTGGACTTCTTGATGACAATTTTTCCTCATCAAGGCCTCTCAGCGCTCCCTTATGCAAAAAACGTCCACATCTCCGCACCCAATCTGGGTGCAGACTTTGATGGCATTGTTCTCCACTTACCGGGGACCCCAAAGACTCTCTATGTTGACGGCAAGAGTGCTGCTTCCGTCAGTTTGCGTGAGAGGTTAGTACCCTTATATTTGGCTATGTGGGCAAAATGCTAATGCCTTTCTAGCATCGTGGCTTTGCTTGATCTTGCCGACGAGAGTTTGGGGTGCAGCGCTCTTGTTATCGTCTTGGAACGGTCTTCTCCTAATCTCGGCAGCCTCCTTCATTCACTAATGTACGTCGGGGGTACTGTTGTCACCAAGCCACCTTTCGAAGTCGATTCCGCGTTTGTATTGGTCGGCCTCGAGATTTAATCACTGGCCTGTAGTTAGTTTGTAGGAATCTTGCCTTCCAATTCTCTCTACCTATGCTTTTCTCTATTTCCTGACTATGAATAAATGTGGTTTTTTTCTCCCATCCATGAGTTCTTCTGTCGACTTTAGGGATTGCAACTAACTATGCTAATCGAATATATTAGGCAGGACGCCACAATTACATTGGTAAGAATACAGAAGATAAGGAGACTGAACTACATGATGGTGCAACTCTCCTCATCGCGTTCTATGCGGCGAGAAATTTCGTCAGCTCCAATGCCTCGTTGGCCTGGAGCAGCCTGGAGGTAGACAATGAGGACACCCGCGTTGGTGGGATCCAACTCCGTGGTCAACTGATACCTAAAGAGAATTTAGCTCAAGCCGGCCAACAGGTGAGGAGCTTACTTTTGGATAAGCTCTTCAATAGCCGGTTTGATCTTAGCAACGCCCCCCGAAGAGTGGAGTCCTTTGCCTATTCAATGGTCAGAGGATATAACGGCGCGGAACGTTCGTGAAGCTTACCGACGATGAGGTATACCTGGGACTCCCCTTGCTGTTTGGCAGTGTGTATGGCTAGATCTGCACGAGCAATCGCCTCCTTGACATACAGCCCGTGCAAGTCGATTTCGCCATGTTTACTATCCTGTGACTGGTCAATAGGATACCTAGAGCAATGACGCAGTACCGCACTTTATTATTTTCTAGAAGAGGTTTCCTATGTTCAGAGATAGCGCATATGTCATAAATCTAGAACTTACCGATATAGATGAAGTCGCTGGCTTGTTTGTTCAGCTGCTCCATCTTCCGTTGATGTTCCTTTCCTTCATTGGACAACTGCTTAGCCAGAGCACCGTCACCCCGAGAATAGGCTTCGTGGCTTTCCCGGAAGGCTTTTGCCATCTGATCACCGTGTTCGTTCGCCTGCGCACGAAGAGAGACATACTGCTCGTTACTTTGGTTGATCTGGTTCGCGTCCTGACCGAGCAAGATGTGTAAAATTTAATCATGCCGAGAGGGATGGACTACGCGCCTTGTGAGGCTTTCCATGTCCATGGGGGGTTGGTACATGAGGTGGATGGGACGCTGGGGTATGACCCGTATGGGGAGCTGGCGCGGGCTGCGCAGGCTGCCATTGAGGTTGTTGTTGCTGTGGGGGGTATTGGTGTGGTTGTTGTGCTGTGGGCTTCTCTGGAGTAGTACTCGGTGAGCTACTAGAGCTACATAGAAGGTTGAGAATGGCCTTGAAGAATTTGGAGAACATAATCGACGGGACCAGCGCCAATGGAGGTTCGGAGCAGCGACTGGTGCGGTGCAACAGGAGTTGGCAAAAATAAATAAATAAATAAATAAATAATGAAGACAAGGCAATAACTGCGGCAACCGCTGTCCATCATCTCCTCGTCCCTTCTCACAATGAACCCCCTCTCCCTCACATTCCTTTTGTTTGCTTATATACCCCATATTCTCGCCGGCTCTCAAAACAAAGGCGACACCTGCTCTCCAGGAAACAACAGGCTACAGGCTGGCACGTATCAATTCTGGAGCGACTGCAATTCAGTCACCTTCTGCAACGAGACAACAAATGTTTGCGACCTCAAGGGCTGCCGCAAAGACGATTTCCCCTTTGGCTATAAGCAAGATGACCCAAGTATACCCGATAAATGCCCTAGAGGAGAATTTTGTCCAGACGAAGGCAGTCATTGCCAGCCTTTGATTCCAGTCGGCCAAAACTGCCAATTCAATCGTGATGGTACGTGCAAGCAAATCCATCATCACCTCGATATCTTACCGCCGGCTGCTTAGACGAATGCGAGGCTCCTCCAAACTTCAAAGATTTAGTTGATACTTCGGGACGTGGTCTTAATTTCAATGGCTCCATCTGCCTGAACACCATCTGCACGTATGTGGATTCTCTCTGTATGCAGGTTTCACGGGCGGAAAATGACTGACACGGTCACTAGATGGGCAAATAAGACAGCAGGGAGTGCTTGTACTGTCGAAAATACGGCGTATACAGGATATGGCCCAAGTGGTGAATTTATCGATGTGGTATCCAGGTATGGCACCTGTCTTGGTGTTCAAGGATGGCGATTTATACTTAAGCCACAGGGGAGACTGCATGGTTGGGCTTTACTGCGACAGTGTATCGTTACAGTGCCTCCAAAGCAAAGCAATAGGTGATTCATGTGAAGCTGACAAAGAGTACAGATCGTTTCTGCTTCTTGTTTTCCATGGGCGCTGATGAATCATTCCTAGATGCGACTCGTGGAATTGCCTGAGCTCTGGTGTTTGTGGGAAGACGGCCGCGACTCCTCATCACTTCGGAATCTATGTATACATCTTAGTCTGCCTTGGGATCATCGGTGGTGAGTGCTAATGGCGATGTGCGTGCCATCACATCACTCAATTAAATATCATAGGAATGGCTGCAACCCTTTCCGGACTTTACTTTGCGCATCGAAAGCAAAGAGAAATTGAACGAAGCAAACGTGCTCAGTACTGGAAGGAACAGGCACGTTATCTCTCTGATGCCTTGGGTGTGGTGCTGATCTAGACCACAGAATGCTTTCCACCAAAATCTGATGAACATGAGAGAAACTGCCCGCGCGTCCATCCTTTCGTTGCGCAAAACCGGTGGCAGCAAAGACTACAGCCGCGAGGTTTCGGACGACTCGCTCACGCCGACTGCGCCAAAGGGGTCAGGGCTGCGTCACTACATGGCTGATGACGGGAGTGCTGAGATGGATGACGGACTGTACACGGCGAATCGTAATGAACGATTCTAGGATTAGATATACTATAGTACATACATTTTTCGTGGACGATTGATTGTAGTTAATTGGAGTGGGAGTCGGAATCTATAGTGGTCAGACAACAGATGTCAATAGATGCGCATGCCTCCGCCAGGCGCCAGCCTCCGCTCCTCATCAATGGCCTCAACGTCCGCTGCAGACGAGGATGACCTCGGACGCCCCCATTTTGTCCGCTTCGACGACAACCATGTCCATTCTATAAAGGGCAAGGAACGCGAGACGACCCCCAGTCCTGTGCCCGACGACGGACCTGATGCAGTCGCATATCCACCCACGACCGATGACGCTGAAGAAACGCGTCGTGTCGAAGAGGTGAGTTTGCTTCGAAAAACACTGCGCCATCGTCTGAATGGGCTCGCAGAATCTCAGAAGGTGGGAGATAGCTGAGCGGCAGCGGAGAAAGGCTGCACGCGGCTCGTCGACGAGCTCAGCCAGCCAGTCTCTAATGAGTGACGTATCACGGCGAGCCAGCCTGCTGTGGTCTGCCAGGAAATCCAGAGGCAGCTCCCTCGGCGGTCTGGGCACACACACTGCCCTTCAGTCTCAGGACAACGTCGACACCCTTCCTCTGGCAGACATCAACATCAGTCCAACGCCCTCCCCAACCCGCTCGTCTTTTGACGAACTCACGCATAGCAATCCCTTTGCGACTTCGGCAGACGCCCTGCCCTCGCCTTTTGCTGATGACCAGAAAATTGACACTGCTCCTTCGCAACATACCACGACGTCATCGACCTCAACCACCAGCACGCTCAAACCCCAACATTCAAGATCATTTTCCAATAATACCGCACAAATTCCACCACCACCACAGCCTTTAGGCCTCCCACCTCCCCGAACGCCCCCTCCAATTATTGCTTCTCCGCCTACATCGCCTTCCACATTGACTCCCTCACTGGACGATCGCGACAAGGATGCGAAAGAAGTACGTTGGTGGCATGACTGGCTGTGCGGCTGCGGTGAAGGCCCGGATCGCGGTGGTGATAACCAAGTAAGTAATGGTCGCACGTCCAAAGTTCAAGGTCGTATATTCACGCATTGATTTTATATAGGCCGGACGAACGAACCCATTTGAATAGACACGGATTTTCTTTTTGTTGCTGATTTTTCTTCCTCCTCGTGGACTTTCATCGCATCCCCGCTTCCTAATCGGCATTCGTTCAAAAACATGTATCTATACAATCCTTAATGTCTTATTAACGACGACAACGTGATGATTTAGAAAACATCATATATAAGTAAGTGCTATGAAATATTCTGGGTATCTGATAATCCGAAACAAAACTCCACCGCAGTTCAAATGGTCCAAGTCCCTGATTGCCATGAAATACTTATACTTCTCGTCTCGATACTAGTCAGTCATTGTTTTCTGAGGCCGGAGGTCGCACAACGGAGACACTAGCCCGCCTTTCATCTGTGATGTCGACATCCTGGCTGCAACCGACCTTGGTCAGACTTTCCTCGCTCCGTCTCGAGGACGACGCTGTGTGTTCCGCATCAGGCTCTTATTCTCTGGGCACACCCGGAGTTCTGTGTAAACAGATGTTGGAATGGTAATCGTTCTGGATAAATTTCTCCCAATATTAAAGAAAGGGATCGAGAGTCCATCTGCGTCCAATAAAGTCAATGACAACATTGTAGGCTCTTGGATAACGATGGAAGCAAGGATAACGAAGCACACGATTGGCTGCATAGCAAGAATCAAATAATCTTGCTGGATTGAAGGCGGGTCCGCGGGGGAGCCTAAACGGTGTATGGGCGAAAGTGGAGATAAACACAGCCCCTACTCCCATCTACAATACTTAGTAAGTTGTTTCAAAACGACATCGACACCTCCTGAATATCCTTACCGGTCCTGCAGAAGAAGAGTAAATCAGTGATAGGGTATTAGCGTGGCCAAATGAGGGTATATTACCAAAATGCCCGTGGAATAGGGCTTCACGCCAGGATATGATCTCTGGTATCCATTTGTAGAGAATCAGAACTGCTGAAATACGCCGCAGAAATAGAATTCCTGTTGACAGCGCCAGCAACTTCCACGGGCTCAGTCCAACCTCCGGCAGCGTAAACGAGTTGAAAGGTAGCCAAGCGCCTATGTGAATGAAACATCCACAATTCAAAAGGAGATCGATTACTGATGCAAAAGATTCTCCTTCTCTGTGTTCATTGAAGTCCCCATCCCATGAGACTGCGCTACCTTTGCTTGCCTCTCAGCGATAATCAGGATTTTTTATGACGGAATCAGCACAGACCTGCAGCGAAGGCAGCAAGTAGATCGTCGCTTCCAACAAGGTTCACAACACCAGTTATGAATATTGCCAGTGCCAGATATTGTGCGACGTAGGATTCTTGATTGATATATCCACGTTTGCGAGATAATTTGAGAAGATGACAGAACATATCCTTTACAGATGTTCAGCAGAAATCTAGTACAATAAGAAGTAATATAGCCGCTCACCTAGGATTGAGCCCATGGCTACTCCGAGGATGACTTCGTCTGTAACATGTGCGCAAAATTTGAGCCAGTATTGAATTTGAAGAATTTCGACCTACACAGCCAGCCTATAAGCACCCAGTGCATCACTGCAGCTTCTTTTGAGCTGTCTATTGTCAGATATATTGCCAATGTTAGGAAGGAGTACGCGAGACCATCATTAGCCGCTGATTCTGCGGAAGTTAATTGTCGAAGGTTTGCTGGGACATGCTTCTGGGCAAATCTGCCACCTACATTCATATGAATGAGCACCAGCGTTTGACCCATCTATAAACTAGTACCAACGATGGCGGCACAGAAAATCGGATCCGTAGGCGTTAAGCAAGCAGATATAGCTAAACAAGAGACAAACTCAAGCACAGGAAAGATCACTTTCGACAAACCTGAAAGACTGTCAGACGGGTTGGACCTCAAACAAGATCATAGCAACGACAGAGAGGACGGCAATAGTTGTAAAGATATGGAGACAAGCGTTGCATTATGAAGAGCTAGGCAGAGATCGCTGATATGAGTTTTCCTGTGAGAATTGAAAAGACGAGAGAAGACGGTTCAACGGAAATGACGTCACCCCGGCGCGCTAGTCACATGATGTGCTAAAGCTTATTGTGGCAATGACATTGACATTGATAACCAACTTGAGCAGCATCCATCTGCAATGGCGGGCAATGGCAACCACTGCTCCTTCGTTCTCCTGGCAGAATTTCACATCCTCGAGGGTGCCCAGCTCAAGTACCAATTCCCTCAACCCTTGGGCGTAGATGAGGGGTATGTCTCCGCCATCCAATCGCGCGCAGTGACATATTGAATCCCCATAGCGTTCTTGCAATGTCCATGCTCCCTGATGGGGCCGACAATCAGCTCGACGACTGGACTATCTTCTTCCTTAACCAGACTCCATTTAACACAATATCCCCTGTTCTTGCTCTTGATACCCCAGAAAGTAAATCAGTTGCTCTGCCTGGTGAGGAACACGACACTTCGGATAGGCCTGAACTTCTATGTGTTCTAAACTTGGTTCGAACGAAGCACGACAAGAATTTGGATCGGTACGTTGCTTCATAATTCTTTCATCTTATGCTCGACAACGTCGCTCTTCTAGAGGCGCGCAGGTTCTTGCTCTCGCTATTTGCACACGACATCCCTTTATTCAAATCTTCAAGGTGAAGGAATCACCTGATTTCCATAGCTCTTAGCTCATACCCACCAACTATTAGCCTTTCCTCCTTCTCGCCCTGGATGATTATCTTTCGGACCCTTCTCAGGATTGTCTTGCTAGACTGTTCGACGCGGTCAATTCTATGGATCTCTCAGGGGCACCCACGTTGACCAGAAACGAGAAGTTGGTGATGCGCTCATCAGAGCGTAAAGACATTTTTGCTGAAAAGTTTGATGTTCAACTTCAGCAAGGTCGGATAAATCCCGCTGCTGCCTCGAAGCCTGTTCTCCAACACAAGTCAACAAATTCGAATGAATCTTACTCTAGCTTCGACGAAGGTATACTTTTACGAAACAAAGACCGAGAAAAGTATTCAGGTGAGAATGGAGGCCGTAAAAAGGAGGCTCAACGAGACCGACCTGATATAGACAACGTATCAACAAGCCAACCATCATCGTATAACCCTAATTCACCCTCCGACTCTTCGTTTTCTTTGGGGGGAAGTGCTGTTTGGGTTGGAGACGAAAGCGGCTTGGATCTTTTACCCAAGGAAAAGGTAGAAACAGGCAGTGTGACATCTGTGGTTGCTACAAGTACCCTCGTTGGCTCGTCGCGAAATAGAAGGTCAACGGACGCCTCTGCCTCCTCATCGTCATCACACGCTGCAAGCAAAGATCAGGCACACCGTCAACAGCAATCTCAACAAGCTTATAACGATCTCAATCGCCGTAATGGAATGGTCAAAGATACCCACTTCTATAATGCCACTGTCGCATACAAGGATCATCAGCTACCCATTAAAATGCCGCTATCAACGTTCGCTGAGGAAGTAGGCGATGTGAGTGGTTTCCATTTTTCCTAGAATACAAAATAATTTCACGCCATCCAGTACTCATTGATTACCCTCATCAAAATTTTCTCTCAACATGCATCGGTCAATGGACCTGTGCATCCCCATCTACATACGAACGGACCGCTAACGCATCCCATCATTGTCCTTTTCAATGCACTTGTCACAGGAAAGCGGATTATATTTCTGGGACATAGACGACCCGCTGGTGAAGTTTCTAGCTTCGTGTTATCAGCGTGCGCTCTAGGCTCCGGCTGCGGGGCTGTCTTGAGAGGATTTATCGAACGTGCATTTCCATATGCAAACTTGAGAAACCGAGATGAATGGGAATCAGTGTATGTACCACAGTTCTTTCCACCCTTCTTCCCACTCACATCTCTCCAGGCCCGCATTCATAGCAGGTGTAACGAACCCAATCTTCGAGACCTCACGCCAGTGGGATCTCTTCTTGGATATAAGCACCGGGAATGTCACTGTTTCTAAAGATATCCACACTACCTATCCGCCTAATGCGACTATAGGCTTGGCTGGACCGCTCATTACTAGGTCCGGCACTCTGAAAGCAGAATCCTCTATGGGCAGCGAAGACGATATTGCTAAACTAACCAAAGAGGGAACAAAAACGGACGTCAGCAAGGATAATGCAGACAAGATGTTTATCGATGATGTACGTGTTCCTGAAAGACCGATGTATTTTAACTCACCGACTGCACTTCCTGGGACTTCCATTATACATAGGTTCGAGCAGCTATCGAAGACCATTTCGGCGAGAGCCTGGTTCGCATGAGATTCACAGAATATGTAACACGCTTTGTACGCCTTGCCTCCCGGTATGAGGAAGAGCTCAAGGGGGAGACTTCCTTCGGTTACGCTAGTGCCCCCTTCACGGAAATTCCGGGTCGGCCTCCAAAGCTGGGTAGTGGCATTGCTTTTTCTGACGAAGCAAACTGTTTGAAGGAGTTGGTCTCCAACGCTCATCGAATTGAAGCATGGATGAAAACGAACAGTTACAAGTATCTAGTAATGGTTTGTTTTACATTCAGCTGTTTTACTTACTCCCTGTCCTATTACTCACTGCCAATTTGCAGGATTATTCCAAGTACCATGCAAATACTGCAATCAAAGGATTCGATGTCCTTCACCAGTTGTTTCGACTACGATATACTAAAAATATGCATGATTCAGAAGCGTTGGGTATTATGCGTAGTCTGGCTGAAGGAGTCAAAGGGTACGACCAGGTGGTAGAGGTGAGTACGAATCATTTGAGTCACCACGGGCGCTGATGCTGACTATGGCCAAAGCTCCTAGCGTCGCTACCACACGGAGGGGGTTTGCTTTACCTCGGATTTTCTTTATTCCATCAAAAGGCTGCCGTGCGCGAGTACACCGTGAATTTATTTAACCAGCTGCGTGCCTACCCAGTAAGTACCATATGTGTTAGCCCGCCTAGGCTTGTGGCTCACGGAAGCATATTTTTTGGAGGTCGGGGTGTTGTTTTTACAGGCACTAAATCACTTTCAACGGTATGCGTACGTACGCCAGGCTCATGCTAAGGAACAGATACAACAACAGCAACAGCATACACACACGACGCATTACACAGAAAATGTGCACTCGATCGCCAACGCTCGATCACATTCAAATTCAGTTGTGGGCAACCAGGCGAACGGGGGATACTGATTTTCGATCGGAAATTTGTAATGGGGAATATTGCATCTTGGTGTTATGCCTGGTAGTTTGTTGTATCTGTTAGTAGTGTATATGCTCTGTGTGGGAAGTTCACATGAAGGGGAGAACAGGCCGAGGAGAGGGTACGGGCCGGGGGAAAAACGGCAAATCAAGACCGCAGTGAGATGGACTCGTCTGGGTCGGATTCCCTGAAGATGTCTTGACAACAAGAGGCCGGAGAGATGGGATGCAGAGAACATTTGACCAACAGCCGAGCATGTCGCGCCAAGTTCGCTGCAGGGCTGTGTAGATCACATATAATACTCCTCCCGACTCCTCTGCACCGTCCACCTTTCTTCTCCCTTCCACATGCTCCTCTTTTCATCATAACATCTTTTATTCTTGTATATTATATATTTCTTTCTATCCAATAATGACAAACAAACAGGCGTCAGACTCTACCACACAGGCCACTCTGCAGCGAGGGAAAGCATGTCTCCGATGCAGGTACGTCTACTATCTTTTTTTTCTTTCGTCCTCAGCTCATCGCCCACTGTCTCCTCAGAAAGAGGAAAATGGTACCCTACCGTGTTCTGCGTATTCTCCGATTGCGTCGCTAATCCTTTCGCGTAATTTCAGCGCTGCGACGGTCAGAAACCATCTTGTCAACAGTGCACGCGGGCAAAGAAGGCCGACGGCTGCGAATACGACGATGGCAAGGGCAAGACTCGCACTCAAATTCTCCGGGAGACTATCGCCAAGTTGGAGCACAGAATCAAGGAGCTGGAGGACCCGGAATACATCTCTCCTGCGATCACACTCTTCGACCCAAACTTCCACTCGCGCTCGAATTCTTCATCCTCTGAGTCCTTCGGTTCTCCTGAGAGCTCTTACTTGTCCACTTCGCATTCTCCTTTCCCTGCTGGTGATTGCGGATTTTTCTGTGTATTGGGATGCGTACTAAACTATCGTGATCTTTTCTCAGAGTCTTCCCCTGCATCACCCCCAGGGTCATGGGCACCGCACCATGTCAGTCTTTCTAAAACTAGCGAACTTCGAATTCAGCTGATCAACAGACTAGGGTATTCCATCTCCTTCGCCTACACCGTTTTTGCCGGAAGTCTACTTTGATGATCATAATGCCAGGTTTCAGCCCCCTCTGGAACTTGCGCAAATGCTGTATGTGTCCATTTTGCGTCTCACCAGAATCTCCTTGACCGTTTTGCATGTATTTGTCCTCCGAAAAATGTAGATTGGATATTTTCGCACCACACAGCCGTCAATGTGGTCTCGAAATTCATATGGGACACCTCCGTGATAGCCTCAGCCTGCCTGTTTCTGAGCAAAGGCATCAAGTACTTCTGAACACTATCTACCTGTGGGCCTGCTTCATCTCACGTCCTGAGCCTTTGAGTCAGCATGAAGATCATTACTTGCAGCACGCACTCGAGTCACTCCCTGATGCACTGCGGTCTGCTGACAAGGTCCTTGATGTGATCCAGGCGTCGTGTCTTCTATCCTTGTACTTTCTCGCTAATGGCCGACTACTCGAAGGCAGCTATCATGCGAGCGCCGCAGCTGCGCTGGCTGTGCAATCCGGACTCAGCGGGCGCTCTGTAGAAGGCTGGTTCAACAACGGGGTGGAGTCAGATATGAAGCCCACTTTCAGTGATGTCCGTGAGGGGGAGAGGGTTTTGACGTTCTGGCAAGTCTACAACCTAGATCGATGCTGGTCGGTGGTACTACGGAAACCATGTATCATCCGCGACAAATCTGATCTACCGCGGTCGATTACATGTCCTTGGCCACAAGATATCAAGGACTACGAAAGCGTAAATCTGCTTATCTGTTTGAATATTACTTTGAGGCTGACTGTTTTCATGACTTCAGGGCCACATTGATACCGTTCCATCAATCCCCACGATTCGCTCATTCTTGTCAGGATCAGTATCAGCGACCAGCTTCTCAGTCCCTGCACTTCGTGTGAAGGCGTCCGCTCTATTTGCCCATGCTGACTATCTTTCAGCCAGCTGGGATTCTAGTAAGTGTCAAGGTCACTACCAACAGCTAGGTCCTCACTTGCAAATAGACGCCAAGGCATCGTCGCGGATGAGTGATGAGATGCGATCCCTGGAACATACCATTGCCCTCTTTTTGTCTACCCTTATTCCCATAAATCAGTTGGATACTATTTTACCTGCGGAGCGACACAGCATGATCATGGCACACACCCTAGCCCACTCAGCGACAATTTATCTGCATCGTTCTTTCGCTCTAGACGATCCTATATCCTTCGAAAAGAGTTCCCAAGCGGCTCGAGCATGCGTCTCCCTCATCAAGCAAATTTCGGATCGAGATTTCGCTTTTCTCGAACCGATGATTGGCGTAAGACATCCGTATCTTTTTTGTATGTTACTAGGCAATCTGACCTGATTTTTTTTTCGTTGAAGCCTTGTTGGTGGTCAACTGCAGATATCATCATCAGGGATCTTGATGCTCTCGAAGCCTCCTGGCCATTGGCGGATCACTCAGAATTGCGCAACGACCTCGGCGTCCTACTATATGCGATGACCAGCCTCAGCACCCGTTTCCCCATCGTCGGTGAGTGGTTCAATGCCGGTGCTGCAAGGTTTTTAGTTTGATTTCGATTACTTCTGGTCCAGCCCCCGCCGTTTCCAAAGTTCAAAAACGCCTCGCCTCACGCTAATCGCATTCATGCCACCGCTTTCGTCGCATGGTTCTATCCGTATTTGCTCTCTAATTTTATTCACTTTCCTTCGCTTGCATAATCCCTTTTCGTCCTTCATAGCAATTTTCCTTTCTTGCTGCTTAGCTGACTCGTTGATTATGGACAACTTCGTCGCGGACTACGGACTGATAGATAGACCATTCCTCATTCCTCATTCACATTCTTTTCCACGGACTCACGGTATATGGACGTTCGATTAACATTAATATCGCACATTCTTTTTCCTTACGATTTTTACGACGAATGTTGCAGACTTTCAGCAGCGAGATACATCCTATGGACTCTGCACCTTCCCCACATTCCTTTCGATAGTTTCTTCTTCCCTACTATACAATACCTGGCCAGGTAGACTTGCATTCCTTGCGGCTTCGTTCTTCACCCGGATCTTTGCGTTACCTACTTGTGTTCATGGACACACGGACCATCACGGACACTGGACCTTACATTTTTTTCTTTGCCTTATCGCTGCCACGACACGGACGTTCGCACTAACTATCTTCGAGTATCGCGACATTTTAGCTTATAGCTCTGGGACGCTTTACCCACTTACCACACTCACTGTATCTTTAGCACCGATTACTACACGTATATATTTGCATCTAGTCGAATAATTCTGCATACAATCGTAGTACACATTTGTTGTTCAAAATCAAAAATCAAAAAGTGTTGTCCGCAGGAATAATTTGTGACGAACGCCAGAAGAATACGAAGAAAGGAAGTCGGGGCCGATCAGCGCGGTCGCAACGCGGTCAACAACTTTGTACACAGGTGCAGTGACGCCGTGGAGCAACTCTTGCATTGAGCCCCTTCATGCAACCACTCGATATTCCTCCTCCGCGTCTTCCCAGCACTTCCCAGCCCTTCTTCAACTCTGGAGACGACCCGCGCGTTGTCGGCTCTCCTGGACCAATCAGTACTCAAGAATATTTCTCACCGCCAGACACCGATGACGTCCGTTGGCCTACTACACCGGGTCCCCAAACACCCAACTCTGCCTCAGTTCCTAGAAGACGCGTCGTGAGCTCGCATAACACAAATTCTCCAGGGTCGCGCAATAGCGTCAACCATCGTGATCGCCAGCATCAATGGACGCTGTTTGGCCAGTTGATGGAGAACGAGGGCCTTCTACCTTCAACATCTCCTATCGCAACTCCCAATCTGCGCCGTACTTACACAGGGCGAGGCACGTTAAACGATAGCTTTTTCTCGTACGATACTCGAAGTACATTTGCATCATCTCTGCGAGGCAGCGATACTCCTCTTCAAGCCTCTTTTAGCCGACTTAGCAGAGATGTATCTCCCGCCAGATTGGATCCAATCCCTGGCAGCGCTGTTCACGAATACGAGTCTACGGATGCATCTTCACTCATGACTACAACGCCGCCAATACCACCACAACAACCACCGAAACGATCATGGCACTCTCAACTTCTCGAAAGGCTGACCCTTTCACCGAGATCGCGCAACATTGCCAAATGTTCAATCGCCTATCTCACCGCGTCTTTGTTCACATTTTCACCACTTCTTGCTCAATTCATTAGTGACCTCGATACCTCGGGACCCTCTGCAAGCGCGCATATGGTTGCTACGATGTAAGTTTGACGCTTACATGTGTTCATTTCGAGTAGCTCGAGTAGCTGAACACCGTTTCCTTGCCTTACAGTGCTGTCTACTTTAACCCAGCTAAGACTGTTGGTGCTATGGTTGAAGCCGATCTTTTCTGCCTGTTTGGAGTCGTATATGCTGCTGTAGTATGCTTGGTGTCGATGTCTATGTTCTGGTTTTTGGAAGTGCGCCCGGGCTGGGAGTGGCTGGCGGACGTCGTGGCAATAACTTGGATTGGTGTGAGTATGAGCGTTCTAGCATGGCTGAAGGTTTGGATGGTGCGTTCAATGACATTGCCTATCCGAAGTGAAGGAGCCTGACTAACGCGAATGGTAGGCGAACCCTTCTTTCAATACCGGTAAGTCCTTTTGGAAACTTCCTGTGGTCTTCTTTTCATTCGTACCGCAGCCTGCAGCATGACTGCAATCCTCATCTTTGTTGTGTAAGCATTCTTGATTATTCCGGGTCATCACTTGTATTTAACTTCGATCAGGACTGTGAAAGAGGGTGGCTTGCCTGCACTCTATCAAGTATCAGGAATTATCCTTTGCGGATCCATCGTTTCGAACCTGGTATGCTACCTCCTATGGCCTCAAACGGCTATCTCGAACCTACGCCTCAGCATGGTCAAAACCCTGGATTCCTTCACAACGCTGCTACCCAAGCTGACTGGAATATTTCTGTTGGAAAACGACAACGAGTCGCATATCGTGAACTTGGAGAGAATCCAAATTGCCGTTGAAAATCACCAGAACAGCTTTACCAATCTGCAAAAGAATCTGCGGGAGGCGAAAAGCGAATGGGTTTTAACTGGGGGGCTTGGATGCGACGAAGACAGTGAAGTGCCTCCAATTGTTCCGAGCTATATACAGGTTTCTGGACGACGAGCATATGAAGATACGGTCGATTGTCTTAATCGTCTAGCACAGCATTTGAACGGATTGCGAAGTAGCACCCGTCTTCAATACGATCTAAGCAAGGCTGGCGTAAACCGTCAAGCCAATAAACTTGGAAAGGCCAACGTACCAGAGCCGAGTGAGGGACCAAGTCTGGACGATGGAGAAGCTTTATTGCGCGCTGCTGCTGCAATGTTTGGGGATCTTGTCGACGAATTAGGACCTCCGATGAGGGCCCTTTCTGTGAGTTTTGTCTTTTTCGGGCGCTGCAACGTAGTCTGAAAACCGGAGTGGAAAGTCTGCATCCACCCTTACTCTGAATAGGCTTCGTGACGTTTGTTTGGAGACACAGAAAGGGGAGACTCGACAAGTTCAACCACACGAATTCTCTGACCTTGTGGAAGGAATCGAAGCGGCTCTAGTACGCTTCGAGAGTACTTCAAACCACGCGGTGCTACGACTGTATCGACGAAGTGATGTGAACCCTCTGTCGCGTCCGACATCTTCAGGAAGTCAATATTCCTCGAACTCCAACATCAATGCCCTGACGTCCGAGGGAGATAACGAAAACGTTTTCCTGGTCTATTTGTAAGATTTCTTTTTCTTTGATATCTATGCTGGATTCATGGGAACTTACTAATTACGTTCGTGTTCAGCTTCATTTTCACTCTGCAAGAATTTGCTAGAGAATTGATCTCGCTAGTAGATTCTGTCGAACGCATCTACTGCTACGAACAAACTTTGCTTCGTCGGGGTCCATGGTGGCGCAGAGCGGGAACATGGCTCGGCAAAGCATTTTCTAATTTGACATTTTCTGGTCTGAAAACAAACGACAGCCGCAGGAGGACTCTCAATATTCGCAAAAGCTTGTGTATGTGTCCATGCAATGACTACCTTGCAATTAATCCTAACTTATGAATCACCTCTAGTGTACATTGTCCCTTCTCATCGAAGTGCCCACCCAGCATTCCCGAAAATTCGACCCCATGCGCCCAACACGATTCAAACGCCTCCCCGAGACACGCTGACATTTATCGGAAGGGTTTACCAGACCATCTGGTCCATTGGCAATCGTTTCCAAGAGAGGGACACGAAGTATGCTATCAAAGCTGGAATGGCGACGGCCCTCCTGGCGGCGCCCGCTTTTCTGGAATCTACCAGACCCATCTTCCTCGAATACTGGGGTGACTGGGCGCTAATTTCTGTGAGTTTTTTTTGCCAGTCCTCATGACTCAAAACATTAATTTCTGTACCGCTCAAGTTTTTTGTGGTCATTTCCCCTACAATCGGCGCTGTGAGTAGATTTAATGTCAATGAACGGTCCATCATCTGAGAACCTTAATGTTGCCTTTCGCAGACTAATTACCTCAGCTTTCAACGTGTTCTTGGAACTTTGTAAGGATTACTTATGATTAGTCAAGCGGCGTCATTAACGCAGCTAGGTTTGGGGCATCTATTGCCGTAGGACTCTATTCACTCTTCCCCGGGGAGCCTGTCATTCTCTCCGTGTCAGGTTTTCTCGTTTCTATTCCTTGCTCATATTTCGCTGTGGCCAAACCAAAATACCTTTCTGCGTCACGATTCGTGCTATTGACATACAACCTTACTTGCTTATATTGGTGCGTTTTCAAAACGAATTGTTTTGCCTCACTGACTAGCGCTACATATGATAGTTATAATCTCAGGGAAAAAGATGTTTCCGTAATCAACATTGGGTTTCATCGCGCAGTTGCCGTGATAGTTGGTGTCCTCTGGGCGGCATTTGTTTCCCGATTCTGGTGGCCAGCCGAGGCGCGCAGGGAATTGACGAAGTCCCTCAGCGAGTCAGTTATTTCTGCAGGAGTCTTAACATCAATCTAATCTATTACTTAGATTCTGCTTGAACATCGGATGGCTTTATACCCGTTTGGTAGCTTCTAATTCTTTTGCGCCTGTATACCGAGGATCGGACGCCGATTCTGCACTGAGCTCTTCGAATCCCAATATCACGAGGTCGACTGCAACAACTCGACTCGCGAATTCGATCCACGAGTTTATGGCGATGTGAGTCTAGATACATTCACACTTTATTCCTGTGCTAAATCGCTGCGTCTTTACAGGGAATTACATTTGCAAATTAAACTCATAGAGTTACAAAGCCTTCTAGCCCAAGCGCAGCACGAACCACGTCTCAAAGGACCTTTTCCCGTGGAGCTGTATCGCCAAATTTTGACCAGTTTGCAGACTATCTTGGACAAATTGCATAGCATGCGATGCGTTACTACACGTGAGGAATGGTTAGTGTTTATTGAAACTATATCTTGGGCTGTACACGTTCAGAATGATCGCCATTTACCTGTCACTTCTTTCTAGGTATACGGTACGTCGCGGCTACTTACATTCTAAGCGTCATGGAAATTTTCATGCTAAAGTTCGCGTTTATCATTAGAGCGTACGCCAGGACTTCATTGTGCCGGTCAACAAGGAACGTCGTGAAATGGTAGGAAATATTATGTTAAGTTTTTCGATACTGGCGGCCTCCTTCCGGCTCAAGACCCCGTTGCCTCCCTACCTGCCTCCGGTAGAAAAATCGAGATTACGTCTGGTAGGACTGACTGCGCACACCTATTATTGGATACTCGCTCATCGAACGATCATAGGTGGAAGCTATACGCAAGTTGGACGTAGTGAAGAAACGTGACGCCAAGATATCACAGCAACTACTGTTTTTCGCGTACGCCCTAACAATGAAAGGAGTGACGATGGAACTGGAGTTTCTAGGGCGCACACTCCAGGATGCATTTGGAGTGATTGGGCAGACCTCGGAAGAGTTTGAATTGCTCTTCCTCCCGTTGGACGAGGCTCAAAGGCAGATCGAACACGTTGCGTAATGATGTGTGTAACTACATGCAATGGTCTATATTTAGGACATGTGGGAAGGCCGAATGGGTAAGGCAACATTTTCCCTCCCATCTTAAGTATATCTCTGCGCCAAGCGCCTTGCCTTCCTCTCCCCCATGAAGAGGTCGACCCTCGGGACTCTTATCAGTTTCCCCGCCTAGCGTTTTGTCTTACCTTTTATATTCTACGTCAAACTAGGCTGCTGCGCAGTATAGCCTTTCTTTTCACCAAATCCGTATTAAAACACCGTCATTTTCGTGCGTTACACCACCCACCCTCTTCCCCAGCATGGTCCGATTCTCCTTGGTTTTTACTCTTCTGCCCTTGTTATCACATCTAGTCCTTGCACAGGTCGGCCCTTTCCACCCAGTCTACCCTTCCTTACTTATGCATGCTATATTCATGTAGGGCTACGGTGGTGATTATGACAATGGAGGTAGAGGTAAAGACGATGACGATAACAACAAGAGTTCATCATCCACACCTTCAGCTTCAACGACGGCTTCAGCCTCAACCGCGACAGGAGCACAAGGTTCTCTCACTGGTGATTCCATTTGCACTGGCGTACTTGTGTTCATTCCTCAATGGTGTGATATTTGCAACTAATCAACAGCATCTAGACTATGTGCATATCTGCCACCGTCAACGGTTCAGAGACTACCTGTAAGCTTTTCGCTTCCGGTGCTAATATGGAGCGTTTCTCATCCTATTCGACAGACGTTCTATCTGCATTAGGCGCAACGAAGTTCGGATGGATGGCCATGTGTGTACGTTGTTCACGAAAATGGATTATAACCTAATGATTCTGTAGGGGCTTTGGGTCGCAAATGGCCAACTCCCCAATGGTCATTACGTGGGTCAACAATGGCAATATGATTCTTTCCCAACGTCAAGCATCTTCAGAAGTCATGCCAACTGTGGTCGCTAATCCAACAAGAGTGGCTACAGCTCTCCAAGCGCAAACCACTGTTAGTGTTTTGAGCCAACTAATTTAACGCCAATCGGTTTAGCTCATTATTTCTGGTAACAGATTTCGTCTACGAAACCAATCCTTGCCTTCACTGTACCTGTGGGTTCACACCATTGATTGGCTTCAGAAAGCAAATATTAACATGGATTCTTAGTCTAACAGCGACACTACTCAGAACATCATTTATGCCTATGGTTCCATTGATCCTGGCTCGGCGGATCCCGCTGCTACTCTTATTCAACACGTTGATTATGGACCTCTGCAGTTGAATCTCGCTAAATCAATAGTATCCAATAGTAATGGTACCTCAACATCCACGCCAAATGGTTCTACAACGGCTGTGCCGGCCTTTTCGCTCGCACTGCTGCCATACGAAAAGATGATTGTCGCTCATGCTATATTTTGCACTGTGGGATTCCTCTTTTTGTTACCAGCTGGTGTTTTGCTGGCACGGTACCTGAGGACGTTCATTTCCACTTGGTTCAAAGGCCATTGGATCGTTCAATTTGGCATTGGTAACAGTCTAATCGTCTATCATCTCTGAATTCCCATTTACATTTCTACGGTGTAGCTGGCTTGGCCATTATCATTGGTGTCAGTTTAGGCATAGCTGCTGTTCACGAAGCCGGTGCACCTCACTTCAATGATGATCATAAGGTCTGAACTTCTGCCACGATATTGTTTCATCAACTAATCCCGATGTATTGTTGCCAGAGATGGGGAATCGCTCTTCTCATCCTTTATCTCGTCCAGTGTGGACTGGGGGCCTTTATTCATTTCGTCAAGAAAGCTGATCGCAAGCGTCGTCCTCCTCAGAACTATATCCACGCTCTGCTAGGCCTTGCCATTATTGGTCTATCGCTGTATCAAGTGCATTCAGGTTACCACACTGAATGGACTTTTACGACCGGGCGTGATCCATTGCCTGAATCTGTCAATGTCATTTTCTGGGTGTGGGCTGTGGTACGTAGTATCCGACTAGTATGACATTTCGTGATGCTAATGTTCTTTTTAGCTACTTCCTGTATCTTATGCAGTCGGTCTGTCATTCTTACCCAAACAGTTCAGACAAGAACGCACAAAGGTAACGAGTTCCAACGATGATGATGATCGTGATCACTTCAATCTTAATCAGACTACATATCAATACCAGAAAGCTGTCCAATAAGTAGCTTTCATTTCTAGCACTTGCACCATGGGCTTTGACGGGTATGCTTTTTAGATACTGTAGATAGATGTCATTGGACTTTGAAGTGGGACACTTTCAGGTACCTTGTTGTATATATTACTTTTGCTTGTTTAATGAAACGGGTGAGTGCATCTTGTCAAGGACTCACTGCGAATCATTGCCATTGTCATTGGTCAAGTCGTTGTCAGACAGTTGCCCAAGGACACGACTTTGTATCAGAAACGGTTCCGAGGCTCTGCTTGAGATGCATGTTTGGTAAGTTATTTATACGGCCTGGCTTCTAAAGACCGTTAAGCCCTGGCATGCTCGCTGCTCACATACTTGTCTATACATTTATAGCACTGGAAACTTACGCCTTATAAGGTTACCGCAATGTATATCATTGTTGGATAAGTGTCCTCCCTTGTCGTCTTGGCCCAACTGCGCAGTTTGATGAAACGAAATCGTTTGATTAAGTCCTTCTTTTTTCCACGTCTTGAGATCTCTTGCGTAGCGTTTTTCAGAATGTATGCTAAGTACTTTACCTTGCTGGACTAAGTATCCCCTTCCGGCCCGACTAATCTAGTCAGACTGATCAGTTATCTTGAAACTCGTTCTTGTCAGATTCTACGATACTTATCATAGGCCACTGCTCCGATATCGATGGCAGACAACAGCGCACTCCTCCAGAAAGATTTTTGGAGCTTCGACGAGTTATTCGGTCATTCCCTCATGTTGATGGATGGAGGGCTCGTAAGTTCAATAGTTCTGACGTGACTGTTCCCAGTAGTCATCCATCCGAATTATGGCAGTCTTTCTCATGAACGTACAAATAGGGGACGACATTGGAAGACGACTTGGGATCGACAGTCGCACAGTCACCTATATGGTCTGCTTATCCGATCGCACAAAATCCGGAGGCGATTGTGAATGCCCACCTGAAGTTTCTCAAAGCAGGGGCCAGGATCATTCTTACGGCGACGTGCGTGAGGCGATAAATTGTCAGAGATGTACGCTTCTTAATTCCTTTCTCCACGATATGAATAGGTACCAATGTTCGCCTGACTCAATGGAACGAGCTGGGTTTGATAAAGAAGCGGCTAAGACGCTTATGAAGAAAGGTGTACGCCTTGCAAATGAGGCAAGAGCAAGGTTCCAGGCGGGAGGCTCTGATCCCACAGCAGTGGAGCCACCTATCTTTGTTGCCCTCTCGTTGGGTCCGTTGGGAGCTACACTGCGACCAACTCAAGAATTTGGAGGCTACTACCCACCTCCATACGGTCCTCGTGAATTTGTTGTTAATGGATCGAACGAAAATGCTTTTGAAGAACGCGAAGACGAAGAGCTAGCAATAAATGAACTTGCACGTTTTCATTTTGACCGCCTACTTATCTTCGCCGCCGAACTTGAAATCTGGGATTCTATTGACTGTATCGCCTATGAAACCATACCTTTGCGAAGAGAAATTAAAGCCATTCGCAAGGCTATGCGATGGCTTCAGCGAACATTTGCGGAAAACGCGAGCATGCAAACTCTCAAACCATGGTGGATAAGCTGTGTGTTTCTCATCGATGGTGATTCTCCTGAAAATCTGGTTCCTGGGGGACCTAAAGTTCAGATCGATGACCTTCTCGATGCCGCCTTTCGGGATTCTGACGGCGCCAACGATAATGACTATCTTCTCAAACCCTCTGGTTTCGGTATCAACTGCACTGTGATGAAGTACATACCCACTCTTATGGATAAAATCAGGGCATACTTCAAAACGTTGGAGACAGGACCATTCTGGCTTGTCTTGTATCCAAACGGGAACAATACTTACGATGAAACGAGATTGGCAGGGATTCAAGATGGCATTAGGAAGAACTGGGCACAATACCTAATCGAAATAATTGGAGATGACTTAGTCAACGCAAGCGACCCGCGTCTTTTGGTAGGAGGTTGCTGCCGCACTAGACCTGAGGATATAGCTACTGTGGACCGCTATATGAAAATAATTGGACAAATGAAACGCGCTGTTTCGTTGGAGATGTAGTGCAAAGCGAAGAACAATATATTTGGCACTTGAATTGACCGTCCAATAGATAGTGACATATCCCTGCCTTTTGCAATGGAGTAACAATTCCATTGTTTTCGAATCAAACGATAAAGCTAGCGTTTCTATGATTCAAAGTGGGTTATGGTTATTGGCCGACATTACAAGGCAATGTCATAAGGTATCTGCGTGGCTTGAGCTCACCAGGAGAGGGTTATACGTAGATGCGCGTCAATTCTGATCTACACATCGATAAATAAATCTGGGTCTTCAAGCGTCTCAGCGTAAATGACAAGGCAGATTTCACACGATCCCTATTTTTCACACGTTCCTCCTCAGACCGCAACCTTCAAAGTTACAACTGGACTGCGATCGTAGTGTATGGACCAGGAATATTGACCTCGAGCTCCCATAGATTTTCAAAAGCGGTCTAGAATATATTCCTCAGCGGGGAATTTGAAGGCAAAAATTATGAGAGTGAAGTATGTAAACTGGCCTTGGGTTCAGGCTCCCCGTCAATGGCTCTGTACTTCTTCCTGATAGTGACAGCTATTCTTGTACCATACTACCAAATGTTCTGCAGGGACGTACTCTTCTGATGGCGCAGCCCCATTGCACTCCTGCAAGAGCTGGATACTATGTGCTGACACGAAAAGCAACTGCGGACACTGCTTGTCCTCAAGGATAATACACGAGCACGACAGCTTCTACCACCTGTCAATCTCTGCAGGTCACACATGCGCTAAGAACACCTTCCCCCTGGTCATGTCAATCAGGATACTTTTCGTCGGGAGACTCCGAAAGCTGTACAATATGTCCAGGGTACGCCTGCCTAATTAGTGGAAACGCGCCTCAGAAATGTAATTCTGTACTGTCTGCCCTCCTGGATCTGAATGCTCAACTAGAGCTAATGACGCCCTGGACATTATTCTATCGGCAACCTCTAGCAGTGCCATCTTGCCTGGCTGAAAACTTTATAATCATTCAAAGAGCCATCGGGCGCTGTGACTGTGCCCCTAGTTGGTTTAATGTAGATAAATTATGCACTACCTCGCGTTCTCATTCTGACTTCTTTAATATCTTAATAGGATCACCCAGGAAATAAAAATTGCCAACGGTTCAGTCCATCCAGTTCTATGAGGTTATAGTCCTGATCTACCTTCTGAAGCTGTTCTAATCTGGCTCCTTATTCAGGGCTCGGGAGTGTGAGCTTGGAGTGTTCGTCTACGCCAGAGATCTTGCTCTCAATCAAGTAGCGGGGTCTGCTAGGACCCCCGAAAATTCACCCAAATGCCTGGTACCATGTTCGGATAAAAATTGAGAAAATTTTGGAAAATGCCTCAGGTCTATGGTCCAATTTTCGGATAAAATTTGTTTTTCTTGAGGATAATGCTACCCCGAAAAATTCGAATAAAAACTACCTTATCCAGATCACCCTGATCAATGTTCGGATGAAAATGGTGCCTTAGAGAGTCAGAATACCCTAACTTACTGACAACTTCAGTTGCATTTTACCACAATACTACTGGGACAATTTCTGACTAGTATAGTGTAATAAATCTATTCACAATCATTTAATTTTCTATGAGATTAGTGACATGGCAGCTTTGAATAATCCTATACAAGTCTACCAGCATCATTTCGGGGCCAAATTTTATGACAAACTATTGGTTGCATATGCATTCCCACCCCTGCATTGCTTCGACATCATTCCCTCGTTATTTTTCCTATGCACATTACAGAAAACATGGACAGTTGTTGAAGGTGGACTTCAAATATCCACACAAGACTTGGGCTTATTCAAATCACTCAAAGCTGAACCCAAGAAAATCACGGATGCTATGAAGGCCTTTTGGAAGTGATGATAAAGATGAAGATGTTTGTTAAATTATGTTTTCAATTCAGTACTATGGTGTTTTCATAAGGACTACCTTGCTTCTGTGCTCTAAGATGGTACCATAGGCCAGAAAACCAAAAAATAAAATATATATATGTGCTTTTGGATGCCTGAGTCAGATATTCAGATAAAAATTGGGTTTTTGGGAGCCCTGAGCTATATTCAGATAGAAATTGGCTGATTCTGGATGATTTTCATTTGGATAAAAATAGGATATTTTGGCCATTTTTTGATCAGGCATTTGGGTGAATTTTCAGGGGTCCTGGTCTACCTAGGGGAGTCCTACTAGAAGATGCCAAAAAACCAACCCCTCAAGATTTTATAGAGGCAAGTTAATGGGGGTCAGTGGGAATTCTTCTTTTTTAGGAGAAAGGACTCTTTGTACCCCTTGCTTAGATTTTGGATTGACACTACATGCTATTAAGAAACATCCTATCTTACTTGAAGAGGTTATTGTAGGTTGTTGCTGCTGTTGGAAAGTACTGCAATGGTGAGATATCTAGTAGCACATATTCTTTCTGGAAATTCTTTGTGTCTTCTAGCTGAATTCCCATTTTCAGCTCTTCTTTTCTTGTAATGTGAATGAGTGACTTTCCATAGTACTAACTTGGATATCTAACTCTAAACTCCCTTTTTGGAGTTTGAATCAGCAAAGATTATATTTGCCCTTCTAGACCATAATAATGTTGCATTTTATAACTTGAATATATTTGAACAAACCAATTAAGACATGGCACAATTGATGCTAAAGGATGGAAATGGTAATCTTGGTGTGATTTATTTCTTATCTTAGAATCAAGAGGTGTTGCAAAATCTAGAGAGGGGTTCTAGACCCTCTCTCTAAATTCAAGGTTTAGAAACCACTTGAATCCATCATGGTAGTGATTATCATTTACATGCATATATGACAAGTCAGCCAAGGACCCTTATTGCCAAGAATTGAGTTGAATATTCAAGTTAGTGCTATAGGAAGTCACTCAATTGCTTTCAGAATTTCCAATAGAATTGGTAGTATGTCTCTCCCATTATCAAGATGAAAAGTTGCTATGGGTCTGTCTTATATCTGCCAAATACTTTCAGAATACCTTTCTTTGGAAGAACAAAGTAAGTTTCACAAGCATTGCAGCAGATGTACTTTTTTGACTACTTTCCATCTGCAATATACTGACTAAGTGCAATGCTTTCTCTACTCATTGATATCCAGTTGACTGTGTTCAGAGACAAGGAAAGCTTGTAGAGAGAGATAGGCATAATGAATTAGTGCATATTTTATTAGAAAGTACAGCTTATATATTGTGGAAGTATACTATATAGGGGACAAGATGTGGATAAGAAACAAGAAATCCTGAAGGTAAATCAGTGATCTAAGCAATTGGTTCCAAAAAAAGCTAATTTCTCACAGACTCTGCTGACTTACCTAGCCAAAATCTCAAGGGGTTGCTGTTTTGAGATTTTCCAGTAGGATAGACTCCCTTTACTACAAGAAATATAGAATTAAATTCAAAGGGACATTAAATTTAGTGTCTGCTTTGCTGCTTGCCTTGGGTCCTAGTTAGATTGTCAAAAGAAGGGTTGCACACAAGTCATACATATACCTTGGTGCACTAGAATGGGTTAGAAGATATGCCCTGTATATGTGTATACCTGGCGGCATGGGTCAGAATGTCCACAGTCTTCTACATTCTATAAATGTGTTATAGCTATTTCCAAAAACCTTGTTAGTTGTATTTTTTTTTGCTCACTTGGGCTACAATATATAATATTGAGGCATAGTCTGATTTAGAAAGCAATAACCATTTGGATTGTGATGGGTCATAGCAAAATGGCTGAAAGAGCATGTTACTTGTAGTCTGTGTCCTTTGCCACCACCTTAGATTGGTGAACTTTCCCCAAATAACATAACCTGGATATACTTTGGACTCAAGATGCCTTTCTCTGTCAGAAGCAGCCTGCAAGGGCATATTGAGGGCATGGTCACACAAGTTATGGCACAATGCAAACTCTAACAGCAACAAGCTGATGGCATATGGAGACTCTGAGTCACTACTCTCCAGCAAAAGCCAGCCCAAAACATAATCAATTTCAGTCCACATTTCCTGTATCCTCTAGATTGATAGTTCACAAATCCTAGATTTTTTGGCAGCTAGTAGCTCTGTCCTATATTAGGTGTATAATTTTTATATTGAAAGACCTTTCCTGTATAGACATTCAAAAAAAGACATGCTATAGAATCTCTCTAAATGAACATTGAAAGTTTCCAGCCATTGCTACTAATCTACCCCCCTACCTGAGCCACCCCACTGGGTGAGCCAGTCATATACATGTCACAGTGGTAGTTCAGACTAAGCGAGTAATAATGCCGGAAAGGGAGATATGTCACTAAGCATACACTGTACTGTATTATTTAATGCCAGAAAGGGAGACGTGTCACTAAGCATACACTGTACTGTATTATTTAATGAAAAGTATTTGTGTAGGCAGTTAGAGCTTGGGAGTTGAGATAGATATTTAACTTGCCTTTGACTATCTGAGCACTATGTTGCTATTATTCAATTTCACTATTTACAAGTAACACCTGTGCAACACACTGACAATATGCTCTACTTAATAATGGTTTTGGCTAGTGATGCCTGGAGCTGAGCTGAACTCAAGCTGAGGTGTACCTCAGCTTGGCATATTTCCTAATTGAACACCTTGAGGTCAGCTCAACTTGAAGCAGCTTGGATGCTATATTCGTCACTAGCTTCTTGATCAAGCCAACTTTTAGAGTCTGCCAGTTGTACTGAGAACAATTTGCCAAAGACTCAAAGAGAAGTAAAACTGCTCTGTATGCAGTTTTATTGCTATTCCTTTATGCATGCCCTATACCACATTCATAGGGGTCCTGCTTGCTCTGAGAAAAGCAGTCAGCATTACTCTCATCAATGAGATTGCAATTAGATATATTTTGTTACTATTGTGCAAATATGCAAAAGGTTCAAGGTCAAGTCACTGTGCATGGTGCAACCACACTTGTTGAGAGAATATTATATGAGGAGCAATATTGATAGACAAAGCAAAGAAATGAGATCCTGTAAAATGCAGAGTGTAAATGGTATCCAAATATTAGTAGTGGTAAAATGTCTGTAGTATACACTTGTGGCAATCCTTGGTTCTGTTTTTGTGGCCAGTGCTTTTACTTACAATTCATTTATCTATATTCTGCTTATGCTATACCACCAATGCAAGCTCCACCACTATCCATGATGTTCTATACACAGGGGCAATGTCCATATCCGAATGTGACTCCTACATATCTCTTTTGGACTCTGTAATTGCTCAGGAATCACTCCAAACATATACTTCCCAAGCTTATATTCCACCAGCAAATCCTCAGTATAATGTACTTGGTTCTGATTCTACATTCAATAGCACCAGCAGTCACTTAATGATGGCTATTGACATTACAGCCTGCTAGTCCATTGAATAAGTAAAAGTGTGCACCTAATAGATCAACAACTTGTGCTTGAAAGTGTTGCAATACAAACTCAAATCCAGAACACAGAAATGAGGACCTATAGAACAACCCACCTATTCTATAGCAGGCAGTACCTGGTGTGGGACCTTTCAGCAGCTTTACTGATATGACCTCTTGGTTACAATTTTTTGGCTTTTATATACTTTTACTGCTTTGCCATCCTCACAGTGCCTTACAATGCCTCTCCCATGTCTCACCTGATGCCTTTGTGGCACATGCAGCATGTTTTAAGAAGGCTTTCCATATATAGAACCAAGCTGCCAAGTTGTCAAGCTAATGTGAGCTGTGAATTACCTTGAGGTGACAAATTTGAAATCCCACTCATCTTGAGGTAGCTCACAGCTCAGCTCTGGGCATTGTAGGAATAGAGAAACTCAGGACGTTGTTATAGAACGAACTGATATTGATAAGTACCTGTAGGAATAGAGTGTTACAAACATGCACTCTTTTTCCCCTACTTACTCCCCTATGTACTATTCTTATCCATGAGTCATCATCTGACTGCCACATGCTGCATGCCCTTGTTCCCTTCCTACTATATATGCTGCGCACCTTGTTCCACTCTAGGACGCAGTCCTTGTTCTTTTCCTTACCTTGTTCCCCTCTTGTACTTATATTCCCATCCTTGTTCTCCTTTCAGTGTACTCTCTAGTATTTAAGACTCAGCCCTAGCATACCTGTTCTTTAGCTAGTTCTTGAGAATCTAACCTCTTTTTACTCTGAACATCGCTCGACCTCAACAACTCTGAGTTTACTCATTCATTGTGCGTCTCAAAACTCAAACCGAAGTCCAACTATAGACGTCTTCTATAATTGTCCCTTCATGTTTGTAACAAAAGAACTAGCTTATCACCAACACCGTCCACTGAATAGTAGGACGGAACCCCGAAATCAAAACGTCAGAAAGAACCAGAGGAAGACCCACCTCAAGAGGCTTCCCAGCAAGAACCCCGAAACAAAAACCAAGAGAAGAACCCTGACCCCAGACCTCGACCTCTGCGAAAGCCCAAAGTCTATCCAGAACTCGATCGATCGAAGGTCCCAGCAAACTAGAGAACCCATTCTCGAGACGAACCAGTCCTATATGAGAGGAACCTAGAAACCTAGGACAAATTGAACCAATCGAAACCGAACTACCAACAGAAAGAAGAAACTCATCCTCTGACAGAGGATTTGACACCGCAAGAAACTCAGACAACGAAGAAGAATTCGACCTCTTTGAAGGACTACCACCTGCCGAAGTAACCTCTCTTGAATCCATCGAAGCACTTCTACCACCACCACCACCGCCACCGCCACCACCCACACCCAGCTTCACAATGGCAACTCCCGCAGCAGCTGACACAAAAGAACTCTGAATCAATGTACTGGAACAATACGACGGAACTCTAGAAAATTTCAGAGAATTTTTTAGAAGCATCACAATCTACCTGGACATCAACGACCATGTTTATAATACCGACAGAAAGAAAATCTCTTTCATCCTCTCCTACCTTACCAAAGGAACAGCCAAGACCTAGAGAGAAAATTGGTTTACTACAAACACAACAATCCAGAACGGAGTCCCCACTATTAATTACGGAACCTATGGCCAACTCTGTATAGACCTTGAAGAAGAATTCGCACCAACTTACTCTGAAGAAGTGGCCCATGAAGCCCTCAAGAACCTTAGGCAAAAAGACAAGCCTATTGACAAACACAACATCAAGTTCAAGAACCTAGTGGCAATGGCAAAACTCGGAAATGAAACCAAGAGTGTCATCACACTCTACCAAGAATCCTTGAAGCCGAACCTACTACTACAAGTCCTTCAAAGGGAAAACCCCCCCACAACTATCACAGGATGGTACAACATAGCCACCCGAGTCGAAAAAGACTACCTCCGAACTAGAGCCCTTTTCGATCGACTCAAAGGAAAACAGACCAACAAAACCAACACCCCGAATGCGAACCAGAAGAGATTCTTCAACCCGCGTTACAGCGGATACCGAAACTCCGGAAACCAGAACCGAAGCGACCCAAATGCCATGGACACCTCTGCAGACTATATCTCAATTAACGCCATGTCCCAAAGTGAGCGAGAAAGTCTCATGCGCGAAGGGAAATACTTCCGCTGCAAACAAAGCGGACACCTCGCCAGATTCTGCCCCTCCAGAAGCAGGAACTCCAGAAATCCCGGAAATAACCAGAACAACCAAAACCCTGGGAACTCCGGAAGTTACCGAAACAACTACCAGAATGAGTACAAACCTCGTCAAAATCAAGAAACCCCCAAAAAGAAACTC
>QFFD01000474.1:0-23611 GCA_003314615.1 Pholiota microspora
GTTCCCTTCCTCCTGCCAGTCGATCTCGAATACGCCTGGCTTTTCGGGGCCAGCATACCACGACCACACGAGTTCACGTGTCTTGAACAGTTGTCGTCAGCAAAACAAATCCAAAACCATGATGATATAGCATACCTTCGTGTGATATATATAGAGCCAACCATCGCCGCCCCCGGTAGCAAAGTACTTGCCATCGGGGCTGAACGTCAGTGCATACAGAGGCCCCTTGTGATCTCTGAATATGTGCAGGCATTCTCCTGTTACGGAGTCCCATAATCGCGCTGTCCCGTCAAACGATGACCTGAATAATTTCAATGATTCAGTCAATCGAGCTCAGTTGTTGGCAAATAAGCTTCTTACGTAGCTACCAGTTCATTCGTTCCTGCCGGGTGATCGGCACACCAGCCAACAATATTGACAGAGTGCTTGTGTCCTTTCAAGACCACTCCCTGCTCTGACAGAAGGCCGGGAATGTTGTCTGTAGCATTCTTGATATTATCAATCTTCCATATATAGGCAGTACCATCATCTGCACATGATGCTAATCGATTGCCACTAGGATTCATTCGAACTTGGTTAACCTCATCCTTGTGCCCACTGATGGCAGCAAGTTAATCATAATTCCACAGATAGAACAGGAACTACTCACTTGAGCGTCCTGATTGATTCGTCTTCATCCACTCGCATAATAAAGATACAATGGTCTGCACCCGCACTAGCAAAGGTATTTTCGTCGATCCATTCTACGTCCAGGCAGCAGTCTATATTGAGCGATTTAGCAACAAATTCCTAATGGGGAAGGGAAACATGTCACAGACAATCACCTTTATGACAACGATATTGTCGATGTAATCGCTTCTCCTTCACGTCCCACAGACACGTTGTACCATCTAGACTTGCTGTTAAAAGCCATGCGCCATTCTTCGAGAAACGTGTTGAGAATATGGGACCCTTCAAGGAGATATATAAATTCATTATTTGGAAACAATGTAAATGCAGCATACCTGGTGTTGTGGATGTGAAAAGTACACAGATCCCGAGGCAGTGCAGACACGTAGGATAGAATCATATGAACCAATTGCCAGCAAAGTACCGTCACAATTCCAATCCAAGGACGTCAGATCTCCCATTGAGATTTTCGCAACAGTTTCTAGTGCCACTGGAGGCCCGGGAGCTGCTGCAAACTCTGGTGAATCTGCCGGAGGGGGGGCCGGAAGATCCCATACGTTCACAATACCATCTTTAGCACTATAAAACAATCAACCCATCGAGATCATGAGTTGTAAAGATTCGTGATGAAGGCTTACCCAGACGCCAATAGATTATGCATCTTGGGATTGAATGCACATACGAATACCTGCCACATGTTGTTAAAAAGATCACAGTATTTGTCTACCAAGTATATTTCACCTCAGTTTCGTGCCCTGGCAAAAGAAGAACCACTCGAGGATCTGTCGTAGTGTCTCCGGGACCTTGGGGTCGTTGGTCGAAAGAGGACAGTGACTCTGCGTCAAAATCTTCTAGTGGAATAACAGAAAGAGCAGGGGACATAGATAACTTGCCTAAACCAATGCATTTAATAAGAACAGGCTTTTAAAAGGGTGAGATAGCTTACTTTCTGATATGTTATCAACATCCATATCATTGGACATACGCCTTGGGCGTTTCTCAATATGCCCATCTATTGGGATTGGTGATGTTTTTCGTTTGCCATTTGTATCGGCAGTCAACGAAGTAGAAGGTGGTTGGGTTTTAACCTGTTCTTGGGAAACAATGCTATCTTTTGAAGCACTAGACTCGAGCGGTTTTGTTTGACCTGTTCTCGTAGGTAAAGGAATTTTGGTCTGTGATGTGGCGGAGGAGGGTGGAGGCGCTGCTACTTGTGATGGAGGCCTATCTGACGGTTGCTGAGACACAGCGCTATGTTCCATGTTCACATCGGAGAGGGCGGGAGAATGTTCTGAAGGCTCCTCTAAAGAACATATATGAGGTTCGAGAAGAGAGAAGCCAGCCTTGCAGTTGGTAGATAATGCATCCATCCGCCAATGGGATTCAACTTCAAGGTAAAGCAGCGCCTTACTAAGTAGATCTATGAGCTCCCCGCGTGGAATGTGTTTTTGAAAATACGGTGAATTTTGTAAGCGTCCTTCATTGCGAAGTGCAAACGCGGAGTGGTTGAAGCCTTCAAAGAATGAACCGTCAACACAGGGTGCTCAAGTTAATAAAAAGATGAGAAAAGTACCTGAGTCTTGAAAGTAGGAGTATATAAGACAATTAATCTCGTCTGCTGTGATAATAATTGGCGCAGCGGTCATGATTGACGATGAACGAGCGCTTTGGATGTACAGCGTCTGAGCCGGAAGGTAAGAAGGTGACCGTCACTCTGTCACGACCGTGGCAACTGTTTGTCCCGGCTTGGCAATGGGACTTAGTCGTGACATCAGTTATAGTATGCCTGCCGGCCGACTTATCAATCACTCTTGTCCAAATTACTACCTCGTCCCACCGACATGGCAGACAACGGCGGTTCTTCGAATGCGCGGGAGGATCGTGACGGCCACCGCATTGTAGTTTCTGCTGACGACGGCGGCAGTACGCTTCAGGACATCCTGAGTAGTGAGTATATCGATTACCGATACCTCCAGAGCTAGAACTTATGTTCTGGAAGCTTTGTTCCCTGCTCAGTCTGCGGGGCGAAACGGGGAATCGAGCGACCAAAGAACGCAATCCTCTAACGGGCTTCCTGCAATTACTCTGCAAGATTTGGCACGTTTAATGGGTGCAAATACTGCTAGTAGATTCGCGGACCGGATACATATCCAACACGGGGATCTTGAAGATGAAGAAGATGGAGATTACATGGACGAAGAAGAAGATGATGATGACTTCTCTCCCACCTACCATGGGCCTCAATGGTTCCCCCCTGTCACAGAACCTCAGCAAGAAGGCCTGGATATACTTGCTAGTGGTGAATTTGGAAGGGTTGTAGTCAAACACAGAACACGGCAAAATAACATAAACATAGCGAAAGGTGTTCTCAACCGATTATACAAGCCCATTCCTATGCCTAGCCGGGAGGACATTCAAAGTGTTCGTACATGTTCTCTCCAAGATATTTCTATCACTGATTCTATTTATAACTCACCAGAATCTTGTCCCTAACACTAACGGAACGACTGTAGCTACATACGATGCGAATATGTACACGGCACAATTCTCAGATGGTGAGGGATGATAGCAATTGATTTCTTTATTGTCTCTAATCTGTTCATCCAGATTCCTCTTTCTACTACACATGTGCTCAAGGTACATATAAAGAGCTCTCACGTACACCACTCCATGTCGTTCTAAGAACTGCTATCAGACTTCAAGTTACATGTGTTCGATATGAGAGCAGCCCCTACGTCTACCAATGCCCCTGGAACAGGGCTCCCATATAGTCGACGGAACCGACTGGATACCAGTCTTACGACCCAAATGCCACTGCGAAAAGTCATCCAAGGACACCCAGGGAGATGGACGATCACGGACGCTAATCTTTCCCCAGATAACGAACGGTATGCAACTTATACGTATGTATGATTGCCACGAGTCGGTACTGATTTGCATCCATCACGCAGCCTGATCTATTCATCAATTGTAAGTGTAATATTAATAGTACTTTACCAAAGGATCACAATGAAAACGCACTAATATCTGCATATTAGGCGCCTACTGTTTATATGACAAGCACTTCACCGGAAGGGAGCACTGCCCAGATTCCAATACCGTTCGCAGATCCAGTCAGTAGGCCTTCACCTTTCTTCAACTATGGCGAAAGCTTTGGAATTTGGAGTTGTCGTTTTTCCGCTGACGGAAATGAAGTTGTTGCTGGAGGGAGTGGGAAAATATTCGGTATGTGAATGGAAGCACTTTTCCAAAAATTATGTTGACCCTTAAACCGAAATACAGTTTACGACCTGTTGGCCAACAAACGAACGGTAAAAATCTCCGCCCATGCAGACGATGTAAACAGTTGCTGTTGGGCAGATACTACATCTGGAAATGTTCTGGTCAGCGCATCAGACGATACATTCCTCAAAGTTTGGTACGCCTGCTCTTTTTCCTTTATATGCAGCTGAAGCTCTAACATGGTGCAGGGATCGACGGTCTTTGGGTGCTTCTCGTAAACCGTCTGGTGTGCTCATCGGACATACCGAAGGCATTACTTACGTTTCGGCCAAGGGAGATGGTCGGTACATTATTTCTAATGGAAAGGATCAAGCATTGCGCCTTTGGGATCTTCGTAAGATGCGTTCTAGCGCTGAGTTCGATGCAGTGAAACTAGACAGTCGATACTATGGCATCGCGAACTTTGACTATAGGTGCGCACAAAACCCCCTTCTATACTATAACATTGCTTTATCGAAAAAGTCCCGGTTTTCAGATATCCTCATTACCCAAAGCCGAAATACAGGGCGCATCCAAAGGATTGCAGTGTAATGACATACCGTGGACATAGTGTCCTTCGGACCCTCATTCGGTGTCACTTCAGCCCGTCAGAAACGACAGGGTCGCAATACATATACTCTGGGTCAGCAGACGGCAGGATACATGTAAGCCGCCCAGTTACACAAAAAAAATTATTCGCGACGCTCATACCTCCTCTGATAGATATGGTCTCTTGATGGGCGCATTGTTCAAGTTTTAGATCGTTCAAAAACGTTGCCTGCAACATTCTCGCCGTCGGGGCTCGAACCGGAACCTACAAATAACACGAACTTTAACATCTGCGTACGCGACGTCAGTTGGCACTCGAAGGTCAGATTTTCCGGTGTTTCGTCATGAACATACGTCATGTCAGTGGCTTAATCTCTCCCGTTATCAGGAACCTGTGATTATGAGTGCCGGATGGGAGAGTGCGCGTGGTGGCACAGTCATTGCAAGGCATGAATACAAAGGCCTAGGCAAGATTTCTGGGGCTTTAGAAGACTGGGTAGAGAAACAAAAACAAGAATCAAATGACAACAGCACCCTCCGACGTTCTGCTCGATTAGCTACTGGTCGACCAGCGCAGCATCAGTATCACGTCCCAGGTCACTTCGCATCAGACGAAGTCGACCAAGAAGATTTTTAACAAGTACGGGCTGTTGCACCGTTATTGTTGTGATTATCTGAGCCAGATGGGATGTGGACAAGACACTAAGTACTATTCATGGTTAGATATGTGTTGTATATGGTATCGTTGTATGTATTATATGTAGATGTAACTTGTATCAATAGTTCATCAAACGTCGCTCGTTTCATGTTGCACTTCAAGCTATTTTACCGCTGAAATCTCAAGTGCATGTGGGCGACGTCGGGTTTCGATTTCAAATGAATCAGCATTGAATGGTCTGCGAACAAAGGCTAGCACTAAATGAGGCATTGTAGCATGCTGGGCTTGATGTGTACTGTGCCACCCTCGGATAGCGTCCGCTGAGAAAGGGCCTTTCGTGTGCTCTGCCAACGCTAAAAGACATGCCACAAATTTATTCTTCACATATGGCCGCTTACGCCAAAACATGACAAGTTCGACATTCAGGTTCACGAAAATAGACCTGCTGAGAGCTGCCGCTTGTATGGGTGTATCGGAAAGTCTATACATAATCTAATAATCCGGTCAACCGAGATGGAGCGCATGGTACGGGTATGTTCTGCTGCGACATTTCGTGCGATGCTAATGAACGCATTTGATTCGTGATACCAGCAGATTTTTTCTTGGAGCCCTTTTATCCAAGATGCGGATGCGGTATGGGTAGTTAACGTTACAACAGATGTATGTGCACCAACAAGCCTGAGAAGCGTGCACATCATTATGTACATCATGGCGTTACACGCGATATGCATTCCGAATGAAGAATTTTTTTTGTTTCACCGCCAGTCATTCGTGGATACTTCCTCTTTGAAGTCAACCACAAAACATACAAAAGAAAGAAGCCACCCCTGATATTGATAGAATGTTCAGTTCCGAAAATCCCTCTGAGCGACAATACCGCAATAGAATAACCCGGAGGCCCGGGGCTGGAAAAGATTACCTCGGAAGTCAGCTTCGATTCTGTGACACAGATGTGAAGGTCTAGCGTGGGTTTCCCTGCAAGCGTTATTTGAAGCAGCACACCTGTTATGCACAAGATGGGAGGCCGATGGCGCCTGAAATGGATATTCTAGCTCCAGTGTGGCAGCAGAACGCAATGAGAGCTGCCAATGGGTGTACAGACGGCAAGGAGGCTTTAGAACAAAGCAACGAGATGACTACGTGGTGCATGCAGGCCAAGTGCTCCAAGCAAGCAGGCTGCGCCTCCTCGTGTTTCGCGAACCGGATAGGCAAGCGCTGCATACGTTTTGTTGAAGTTTCCTTTGTGGACTCCCGTAAGAAGACAGAGTTTATCTCCGGAGCATGATAGCCATCGGCGCAAAAGAGGTTCTGGGCTGACAACGCGACCGTCAGGGAAGTGGTAAAAGCAAGTACCCCGTTCCAGTAATTAACTGGATTTCGCAATCCATTCATGATCATGCAGTAATATTAGTTGCCCAGTGACAGATGAGAGCACACAGAAAGGGGTGTAAATCAAAATCATCAAGAGAAGCGCGGTTGGGCGGTTGGCCACGGTGGGTTTGGATGCCACAGCTTTGCCCTTTCGAGAACCGATTATCGATAGATGGATGGGGCGGAGATGGAAGTTATTGGGAGCGAGACTAAATGTTTGCTTGATCAGGAAGTCCGGCAAGAATAATGGAGGTCACAGCATGGTAAATGTAGAAGCAAAAGTGGCGTTGCTGTGAGGAAATTTAAATGGAGGTGATTTTGGCGCCCCGGTCGCCAGCGGCGCAGTCAGCAAGGGCCTCTACGGCGTGGCGTACCTGATCTCCCTTTGTCTGAACCATATAATTAACCTTCCAATATAACACATGCCCCTTCTGGCCAAGGATCTCTGCTCATCCACATAAAAGCGCCAGTCTTGCATCCTTGCTTCTAGTTCTGCCCCAACATGTATGCGCCCTATTCCGAGCTCCCAGACCTGTACTATGACCACCACGAGCTGCCCTCCCCGCCCTCGGCGACGTCTTCGAACATGGTCTCTACGCCCCCCCTTGACTGGCAACCCTGGCTTTCCGTTGACGATGCTAAGTCCCCGTCTGAGCCCCAGCCTTATCAGCAGCAGCAGTCGTGGCAATCCTCCCCTCTCGTGGCCACTCGGCCCATGGTGCACCTAATAGACACCGAGTGCAATTGGATATATCAGCAGCAGCACTCGGGCGCACTCGAGCCCTCGTCAATTCTCTTCTCGAGCTACCAGCAGCCCCACCACACGTCTTCATCATTATCTTTGTCATCATCATTAATACATTCTTCACAAGCTCCTCAGACACAATCTGCGCATGCCTATTACACTGGTTTCATCTCACCAAGCGGCGCCGCGCTCTCTTCTTCGTCCCCTTTGTCTGCCCCTACTACCGTTTCTCCCTCGGCTCTTACACTGTACCCATCAGCAGTATCTCCGCCCTACCCCAGCGCTTCGGCTAGCACGAGTGGCCAGGTTTCCCTTAAACTGCACCAACCGCGTCCATCGCGTAAAATACCCATCGTTTCGCTTTCCGAACTCGCAACGGCATGTGATGATTTCCAAATAAATCCACAGCCAAAGGAGCCGAACGAAAGAAGTTCCGTTGCCCAGGTCAATCTACCTTTTGGCCCCAATGCTTCCAAGTCATATCATCCAATGGCATATCATTCAAGTAATCAATTCATCAGGCATACACATCCAAAAAGTGACATATACGGCACACCCTTCCCATCGGGCACGACAAATAACACGGGGACATTTCCGCAGTGTGCTTGCAGCGACTGTATGAGTCTGACACCATACATATGTCAATGAATACACCGTCCGACGGCCATCGCGTTCTGCCAGCTTTTAGTGACCGCAGCATTCAGTTCCTATCCTATTTCCACGCATTTGTATCACTACCTTTCATTGCCACATTCCATTGTTAAACAATCATTCTCTGCATTTCGCAATTACTAATTCAATCATCAATCATAGTATCATACATCACATAGAGGCTAGTAGGCTACATTACAAATCAAGACAAGTCACTCGGGAAAATAGTGGATACAAAAGGTTGGGGGTATCGCAGACCGCAAAGGGAAGAACTGATTCAAAATCCAGATGTGGGTAATATGATTTGAGTGTCGCTTGGCGCAGAAAATGGTGCGGTCGGGATTAAGAGGATGGAGATGTGAAATAGCGTAGAAGTCCAATAAAAAGCCTAGAGAGCCGAGGCCGTAACGGGGGTGGCGCACGTTGATAAAATTGTTGCCGAGAGTGAATTCACCAAAGAATCGAAGTCGTGAAATGAGAGAAGATTAATCCAAGCTGGGTCGGGCCTTTTCCAGAAATGCCAAAGCCACCTATTTGCTCTTTAGTTGTGTGCGACCCATCCAGTATGCAGGGTCAGGCTACAAAAGCACAAAGAAACGAAGCCAGCACAGAAGAGATGGTGGCCCCCATTGGTACAAAGCTATATGAAACTGTGTTCGAAACTATCACGAACAGGTTTAAAATCGTGAGCGTCCATCTCAGGACAAAGATCGAGGTCGTCAGTGAGCCACTTCCGAAGATCAGGGATGTCCAGAGAGATCGGAGAATCAGTGGCCTTTGGAGAATAGTTCCTTGCCGGCGTTCCCATTTTCGAATGCGATGGAGCGTCAGTGTAGCCGATAACAGGAGGCAGGTTGTCATCGAAATATGACCGAGATTGGTCATTCATGAAGTCGTCGTATATCTCATCGACGCCGCCGACCATAGGTATATTGTTGTTTATAAGATCATAGAGCTCGTTCCGTTCTTCTTTGTTCAAGAGGCGGTGTTCGTCCAAAGTCATTAAAGCGTCCATATCGTCAAGATCGCAAGGTAGCAAGCTGCTTTCAATATCCATAAACGATGGCTGTGCGTTATCAGAAGATTCGAAGTATCCAGAAACAAAGTCATCAGGAGACGGCAAGAAATCGGGTATTTCCCTTTCCTTGACAGGACCAGTAAGACAATCAAATTCGTCAGGCATAGTGAATTGTGGACAAGTTGCCAGCGATTCCCAGTCGGTATCAGTTCCAGGAGAAGTCGGCATGAAAGATTCAGATGCGTATCCAGATAACGGAGGAGTAACGAGCAAGTCAGAATCAAAGAGAACCTTTGCAGCCTTAGATACCCGAGTGGACGTGGTACGACGTGGGCCACCGTGGATGCGTACTTTCTTCTCTTGCACTTTAGGTATCCGTTTGACAGTCCGACGCTTCACAGGTGGCTGAGTAGTTTGCACCAAGAATGGGCGAATTACTGGGACATCGCTAGGAATGTTCTCTTTATTTACAAGAGGATCAGTAGAAGGAGATGGCTAGATGAAACATTGAATATATGCGAATAAAAAGGGATTGACGACCAACATGGGATATCGCTTGAAGTTGTGCTTGAGCCTGAGCCTTCATTGCGCGGCCTCGGATCAAGTTGGTGTGCTTGTCCTCTTTAGCAACCCGAAGGCCTATTATTTCTGAGTATAACAACAGACCGCATCGAGATATAAACATTACCTCGAGAATGGAAGTAGTCATAGATATGTCTACGATCAACGTTATATCGCTCTTGAAAGTCCTTCCTTACTGTGAAGGTAGGCATTTTAGCGCCAGGAATGATGAGAGCTTCCATTTCAGAGACCAGGTCAGGCCCCAGACGTATGGCAAGTCGTTGGGGATTGACTCTTCGAGTTTTGGGGCGACCGTCATCATTCAGATCCCATTGCCCATCGTCAAAACTATCCTCGAATGACTCGCGGGGTCTCTTCCGAGTTAACGCTGCGTCAGAAAACTCATCTACAGACTCCGTACCAGAAAGTGCCAAAGACTGCAGACCTTCCGCACCGAAAGTCGCCATAGGATGTGAGTGGTATAGAGAAAAGAGAGGAAAAACAACAACACAGGTAAATAGTGACATTGACGCGTCTCAAACATACGCACATGACATGTCACAGCCGCGTATTGTCATGACGTCACAGATAGAATCAAGATTATATGCACTTTTGTAACTACATATACAAACCGTCCGTCCTGCTAATTTGCATCTGTATAAAATCATGTCAAGATTTGCGTTGTGCACATGACAATAGCACTTATATTCTCTTCAAGACACATATACAGCATAGTCTAGAAGTATAAACTTGCAGCGAACACGACTGTTGAAAGGATCAGCGCGAATTCCCAAAATACTGATGATATACATACTGTCTCTCTTGATTTTAATCTGCGACTCTTCCATTTTCTTGAAAAGTTCGGCGTCGCCTATAACACGAGCTGCATCTCGGACTTCTCGGCATGTTTCATCGAGCCTAGTGATGACCCGAACGATGGTGCCTTCTGCTACGTCGGTCAACGCTGTGATTTGTTCAAACGGCTAAATGGAGAATCAGAATTGGACAAAAGACTGAACAGTAATCAGACTCACCATGCCCTTAGCCCATTCGTAAACTACCTCGACCAAACCGAACTTGAGATCAGACCTAAATTCCTCTGCCACCACTCTATGAAAGTCTTGAATGCGCCCCACTTTCTCGCTGATAGCCAAAATTGCGTCGCGTCCCGCTTCTAGTTTCGGCGATAGAAGTGGCTCAACATCCGTCTTCTCCTGGAAAACGAAGCAAGAGAGCAACGCGACCACCTCTTCAGGCTCGTATCCTGCTAGTGTGTTCTCTAGTATCAACTCCGTCAAAATAAGCTCGTTCGCAGAATTGATCTGAAGTTTGAATTAAGTATTGTACTCCCCATGGAATAGAAGGCAAGATTATTGACCTCACAGGCCACGCGCCCTTTGAGTTGTATTGTGGAGTTTTCATCGATGAATTTTAGATCCTTCAATACGCTTATGCGCTGCTCGTAGTCGGGAATGAGCTCGAGATTCTGGTCCGATAGAGCCTGCTTAAGGTATGCGATGTTTGCTTGTAAAACCTTTTGTCCATGGATAACTTGGTACTATAAAATCAGAGTTCAATGTAACAGTCTCATTCAGAACTAAAAACAACGTACATGATCTGAGAAGTTGGGGCAACTTGGACACACTGTAGTGTGCAAGGTTTTGAACAATGAGTTTCGCGACCGTAAAATTTCTTGGAACTCGAGAGCACGCATTCGACTCCAGTCGACTTCTGGTACACTTCCAGTCGCAACCCATTCATCAACAGCAGATCGAAGACCAGCGATTCCGTCCCTCATTCGTGAAATAAGATGTCGGTCGACAATGTCAGTCACCTCAACCTATTTTTCCTTCAGTCAAACTTTTAAAATCATGGCAGGCCTCAACGTACCTTGATAGTGCGATTCGTCACCATAACAATACTTGTAACTGGTACAGTTCTCAATTCGTACACGCCATCTTCAATAACCATAGTGTTTGGATTGATCGGCCACGTAGGAGGTACTGCTTCAGAGTGGATGTCTACAAGTAAATTTCTTCAGTGGAGGCTCATCAGACGATATAGAATGAGTTCACCTGATTTTCGGCTTTTGGTATCGGGACGAACTAAAGCCAAAATAAAATAGGTCTTGATTTTCGCCAGGACACCGCTGTCCAAAGCCTGAACGGGCGCTTGCTTCAGAACAACGGCGGCATTATTGTCGCGGAAATGCTGTAAAGGATTTCTATGTCAATCGTATTCGTGAAACTTGTGAAAAACGCACGTACGGCGTCTCGGAGCACCACAACTCTGCCACCAGTCAATATCTTCGAGCCTTGAGGGTGACTCAAAGAGATGTCCAACATTTTCTGATTCTTCTCTGTGATGGCCAAAGAAGCGTCGTAATGCAATTCTATGTCGGATGAACACACAGGGCATTCAAATTTGGGCAGCATAGATAAGATTTTTTCGCTCTGTAGAGTGGGTGGGTTAGGTAATACGGTGACCAAATGCCAGAAATACATACCTCGGTTACTCTCCGTTGCTGCTCAGGCAGCAGTCGTTGAGAGGAATTCTCTGAGAAACTTCGCTTGATCATTTCTTCGACTCGCAGTGCCTCCACGCGCAATAGATTCAAAATCATGTTGTATGTCAATCGGAACTGAGAAGAAAGTTTTCCTGGTGTACCGAGCATCATTGTATGCAATGTTGTTTGCTGAAAACAACATAAGCAACATTGTCAGAGATATAAGAAACGAAGATACCTCAGGAAGTGAGTCGTTTGCAACGATAATAACCGTTCCAGTGGGATCCAAACCACGGCGACCTGCTCGACCAGCCATCTGGGTGTACTCTCCAGGTAATATTTCGCGAAAGTTGCGCCCGTCATGTTTTCGTATATTCGAGAAGACTACGCATTTCGCAGGCATATTGACACCCTGATAGCGTAGAATATAGTGATAATTTTCGTCAGAGAGGCGAGGCACTAACCATTGCAAATGTTTCCGTGGCGAAAAGTATTTTCACCAATCCACGAGCAAACAAAATTTCCACAAGCTGTTGGCAGTTAGTCAATTGTTCAATCTACAACTTTTGATTGTACCTCTTTGACCAACGGCAAAAGACCACCATGATGAATTCCAATTCCTCGTGAAAGTAAATCTCGAGTGCGAACTATTTGGGGAAGCTTTTTGTCGGAGCCTTTGAGTCGCGATAGAGCCTTTTCTATTGCAACATGGACTTCGCTCTTTTCCACAGATGTACAGAGATCTGCGTTGGTCAAAGTTGCAGCATTTTCTTCGCAGCGTTTCTTGGAGAAGGTGAAGACTACGACTGGGAGGAGTGCTTTTTTCCGCAAATGTCCTAACAAATGAACATAGAGATTTTTGTCCGCAGCGGTGTGCATAGTTCGGGGAGGTCCACCAGCGCCGCCTCCGCGTCCTCTTTGCGGTGGTGCTGCACCCCTTCCGCCTCTGCCTGGAGGTCCCCCACGTTGTTGCCCCCTCTGTGCAGGAGCGGAACCTCTAGCACCAACACGTTGTACTGGAGTAAGGCCAGCAGCTTCCCTCTCTTTGTCTTGCTTGCGTCTCAATGCCTCCCCTGCTTCCTTGTATCTGTTCATGTTGTGTCAATGTTGCTTCGAGTAGAGGAGCAGATGCTCAGAAGGATGCACACACCCGAGAGCCAGAAAATTCCGTTGTGCATCGACAATCTTGTACATTTCACGGCCTGCATAGAGGTAGTGTTCTAGGGGAACGGGTCTCTGGGGAGTAGAAATAACATAGATATCCTTTTTCTTCGTTCGTCTGTATCAGAAATTAGCATGACTTAAAAAAGATGATATGACTATTACCCAACCCAGTCCGCAAACTCTTTCGTGTTCGGCACAGTTGCTGAAAGTAAAATAATATTGACGTGGTCGGGAAGCATGATGATTACTTCTTCCCAGACGACACCTCTCTGGAAAGAACATGAGCTTATTCAAAACCAGATCGGGGAAAAGAACGTACGGACCTCGGCGTCATTGACGTAGTGGACTTCGTCAAATATAACAAATTCCACATCCCTTATTAAATCTGCGCCTTTGTACAACATACTTCTTAAGATCTCAGTCGTCATGATGAGGCAGCTAGCTTCAGGATTTATTTGAACATCCCCTGTTAAAATCCCCACAGATGAGGAGGAAAATGTCTGCTTGAAATCGCGGAATTTTTGGTTCGACAACGCTTTGATGGGAGAGGTATATATTGCCCTACGCATCGTTAGAGACACAACGATGAATGAACAGAAAAATTGACCTCGTCATATGTTTTTCAGCTAGAGCTATTGCATATTCTGCTACAACGGTTTTCCCTGCTGACGTATGTGCTGCAACAAATACAGAATCGCCCATTTCCAAGTGATAAACAGCTTGTTTTTGGAACGTATCGAGTTCGAAAGGGTACTACAAAAATCGTTCAGTCATAATATAATGAAATCGGTATTAAAACCTGCCTTATGCGCCATCTCGGGAACTAATTCATGGAACTTGATCAACGGAGTGTTCACATCAATAACATGTGCCCAGTCTCGTTTTTGTACAACGGGACGCTTCATTCTCCTCTTCTGCAATGTGATAGGTCTTAAATTTGAGCGCTAAAACGTCACAACGGTGAGCTTGCAATGTTGCAAATGAAGATAGAAATTTACCGAGGTGGGTAACAGGTCATCCACTTCCTTACTTTGGTCTTGTGGAACTGATTCCTCGTCCAAGGTACTTGTAGGTTCATTGTCCTGCTTTTGTTTGAAATCGGCAAGATGAGTGTGCTAATGGACTCGTACCATATCTTGTTCGTCCAGCCTATCAATGTCGGCAGGGTCAATAGCTACCAAATCCTCGTCTTCAACCGGGTCTCCTGGAAGGCGCAACCCTCTTGTAAGTCCTGGAGCAACTGTTCTGAGTCCCTTCGAGTTGGACCCAGAAGCTTCCAAACCCAACGGTTCAACAACCGCGTCATCAAAGCCACCTGGCCAGAATGGAACATATCCAGATTTTCCTCGCACAAAATTCTTGTTTGGACCAGGAGCACGAGTCAATGATGTTGAGTTCAGACCATCTGTTATTCTGGTTGAGGTCGCCTAAGATACTAGGTCAGTAGGCAGCCAATTGTAGATAAATTGGGCGCTCACCTCTGTATATCCTGTCACCCTTCCGTCAAGACCAGATCGAACGAAAGCTAATGATGTTGGGGCAGGCGCAGGAGTTGAAGTAAGAAGGCTTGGAATGTATATTTCGTGGTTCCAATGTCTGACAGCAACGCATTAATCTTTGTCGAAACTGTATCAAGGATCCAACTGACACTTGATATGACGATAGCCAGTGATTTGGTAAAGTCTTTGGTGGCAACAAAAGCAGCTCTTCTATCTTCTCATGAATCTGTGAACTTGAAGGAGTGGATGCAAGATGCAATTGTTCCAGGATATGAGAAGAATCCCCGCTCTTCGGAAGAGCAATTTGATCAATGGCCTCCTTAAAGCGCTCCAAATCCATTGCTTGGACGGTCGTGATGAACGATTTACGATTTACAGCGTGATCTGTACAGTCAACAGTGGTGGCGCTTCGAAGAACGAAACATCAACTCCTCTGATCTGGATTGCACAGCCACTTTCTTTTGGCGTTAAATGGTGACCCAAGCTTAAGACCTGGGTTAAATTATGCCTTGTATCTTACGGTCTACTTTGAGATACTGTTTATTCTGAAGTATTCACAATATACATAGGAGACAAGTAGAATGAGATATATAGCAACAACAATGCTCTGTTACTGATCAATAAAAAATGGCCCCATCCCTTCGATACATCTATGAACTCTTTCGACGAGCGTAAACACATTGTAGGCGAGTATACTGCGTTATCTTTCTTGTTTCTAACTCTTGCATGCAATTTGCTTCCAAATCATTCATAAATTCTTGCGTGTATCCACTTCCGAGGAGTAATGGGCGTCCAGCACCTAGAAATGCCTGGGTTTTATGCGAAGTTAGTGATATGACCTGCAAAATAGGCAAAGGAAACTCACTGTAATGTCTTCGGCAACTTTCTGTTCGAAGCGGCGCAGAACGTCAGTTTCCGTGCGTTTATCACGCGGGGGAGGGACAACTGGTAACCAGTATTCCCGATAGACAACGTCTTCGAAGCGTGGGTTATTAGTTATCCATTCTAGCAGATGAGTAGCAGCATCTGTATCACCCCCTATGTTTCTGACAGCAGTACGCATATATGTCATCCACCGTGCAAACCAGGGTGGTCCAAATTCATCGATCTGCAGGTCGATTCTGCGATGGTTTTTGTCATATAGATGGAAATCGAACTCCGAGACGTCGATGAGACCACCAGGCCGGAGGACACGGCTCATTTGGTCAACGAGAAGATGGTAATCTTTGATCTGTTAATCGCTCAGAATAAAATTGACCCCAAAAGCCTTGATACTGACACCTGATGAAACGAGGCGAGCATGAACGACATTGAAGTCTCCGTAAAAGTGCTCAAGCCCTAGGTTTATGTCATCAACTTCGCTCCTGTATAGCAGAGTGAGAGAAAATATGTTTAGAAAGCAGTAGAAACTTACCGAAGATTCGTTGGCATCGTTCTAGGATGTAGTGCCTTACTAAGTAGACGCGCTGCAAGGAAGGATATCGCTACTTACGGTGTTTGCATTGGTATCAGATCCACTGCAACTGCAGAACAGTGGGGAAAGTCGCGGGCGACATCTAGAATCCTATAGGAGATGAGGAAATTATGAACATGGCGAGAGTTTGCTGTAAAATATAAACATACCAGCTTCCGCTGCCACAACCTAGGTCGAGGCATGCTTTCGTTTCTCCTGGTATATCATTCGCCATCACCGCTACCATTGGTGGGACATATTTACCGCCCATAACGTCGGCCAGCAGTGTGTGTTGCTTATCTTGACAAAGAAAAGTCATTAGTCAAATCATCTAGTCATGGCAGGACCACCCACCCAACCTTTCGAGCTCCTCATCGTCCGCTGGAAGGCGATAGATGTCTGAATAGTTGTTCAAATTTCGTCCGTATTCTTCTCTGTAGGTTGCAGCTCGCATAGACGATGTCATTGAGATAACAGATACAGGAGAAGCAGAGCGCACGTCGGGATCGTGCTCATAAGAGGACATGGAGCTGGCGATACTGCCTGAGACACTCTGCGGGGGAAAAGATGCCATAGAATACACGTCGCTTTCGGTATCGCTGTCCATGACTGAATGGGGGACAGTTCAACGATGTTGATAATTTGGACACATAAAGCAGAGAAGACAGAGAGTTTCGGCGCATTTATCTGATACCCCTTAATGGATGCGTTTTCTCGTGCGAGCCTGTTTCGGCGGAAAATCCACTACCACCCGGAATATGCATGAACGTGGCAACTTGAGTATGTCGAATCCACCTGCAAGGAAGAAGGGTGTCTTCATGACTAGTATGAATCAAGATTCGAGCCTTCGCGCGTGTTGAGAATGCCAGGAGTCTAATGGTTCGGAGATAAATTGGTCAGCTATGGACGCCTCATCAGTGATGTAGAAGTTATGCATTTATTTCCACGATATCTTCATCCACGCTCTTATAGTCGTTTTCAGGCATGCTTGACAGAAAAGGCAGAATGCATATATACAGTCTAACTCTGCAGTACGTCCTGCGATGTGGAACGATGCAATAACTAAGCAGTACTCTATGGCTTTATTCAACGATGTGATAATGGATGCCGTTCGAGCTCAAGGCTGCGTCATCATCCAAGCATCGTCCATAAATATGCATCGGAGTCTCTCACTTGCGTATCTTACATACTTCTTCTCCGCAGCGTACTAAATTCAGCAGAGAAGTTATCGGTGAGTACGATATTATCATTGTTGGCGTAGACAAATGTCCTATTTTCCAGCGCGATTTTATAACGGCCGAGGAACTGGCACGTCTATATATTGAGTGTATAACAGAAACACCGTTGGTCTACTTGAAAATCATATACATGAAGGGCACATACTTACATAGCGGAACATATGCACATAGGCCAGCGCCATAGCTTCCTAGATTCATCATTCTATGGGCTGTGTGCGCTACGTTCTCTTCGAACTTCACTCACCTTTGTGGGCGAGGCATCTATGTCTGTAGGACATATGGCTGCAACCACTGGCTCCATCATGTAGTCAGTGTGCACTGTGTATTTACCGTCATCTTCGAGCAATCTTCGAGCCTTGACTCTTGAGGATGGATAGTAGAAGTAGTCAAAAGGGTCGGCCTCGGGAGATCAGCTGCAACAGAAGCTTTCTGAATCCTAGATAAGCATTGGTTCGTCGGGCTGTGCTCATAAGTCAAAATACTTTCAAGAAAGTTGTGACCTCAGGTTATGCCAGTGGTGGCGCACATCCTGTTGGAATCTAAGTTTAGACCAAGATATGCAATCTGATCTGATCGATCTCCGCAATTGATCGGTCTGTGTAAATCCGGCATATTATGTTACATACGTAATACGTATCGACGCCTGAATATTACATTGGTGAGTCTTGGTTTCTTGCTACGGCGAGCAATGTGTAGCATATCGGCTTGCATTGCAAAGACGGCGTTAAAGCGAAGTGGAAATATATATGTGTGCGCGAGTCTGAATCGAATATAAAGACACGAACGTTGGAGAAGATACAAGGAATTATCCGTATTGCCTTCCTTGAAAAGTAAGATGTTGATATACAATTGAAAGTTCTAACGCTTCTTCAATTGAGCGAAACGTTTTGCAAGGATTTCAAAGTCATCTTCAGCGGGCTGTGAAGGCGTAAAGGGAGCAGGGTTCTTCGTGTCTGTTGCGTTGGGTTTCTCAGTAGGAGCAGGGCTTTTGACACTGGTCTGTTCCTCTGATTTGACTGCCCCGTCTGAAGGGACTTCTGCCGTAGTTTCCTACAAAATCGTACTTTAGTGAGTATAGACATATATGTCCGTTTCGTGTCAAACTTTACCTTTCTCTCTTCCGCTGTTTCGTTCGTGACAGCCACCTCTTCAATGTCTCCCGGAAGAGAGAATGGGACCCCGTACGCCTTTGCTATTTCTTTGAGATACGCATCAACTAAGGCAGGAGCAGGAGTGTCAACCCCCAGTTTGCTGACCACCTAGGTGAGATATTCAGTGCAAAGAATTGTATTGCAGCGACCAACTTACGCGCTTACTGACGCACCCATCTCGATTTTCCATCACTGCAATGGAGAATTCGCGCCCGTATTTGTGCATTAGGAGATCCCGCAGTATGTGCAGTTCTTTAATTATGAGATACGTTCATTAGATAGTAATCAGATATACCTTTAAGTTCAGTGCGTTGTGCAGCATGAATGACTGCACACACTCCTTCAACAATTCCTGAAATATACATGATTGCATGAACAAATTGTGCATCTCATGGACATATCCCTATTGCATACCAGGATCTGGCTCCCGAGTACTGTAGGGCTTTATTATACACAGAGATTTTGACCATTGATATCAGTTACTCACGTCTGATCTAGCAACCCAAATCGTGCTAGCAGGAGTTCACAGTATAGTTCCATCACCTCCAGGAGCTCTACATGTATGTCTTCGTGGATAACTTGAACGAAAGTTGAGATGTATTCATCTTGGACGCCTGTAAAGTAACGCACTCGATTCGACTTTGATACGGGCAGTCTCGATCTTGCCGCGTTCGATTAACAGGGCGATATCTCTGCGAGCTACTTTGGCCTGAGCTTCTTTCTTTTGTTGGAGAGTACGGAGTCGTTGTACCGAGAGCCTTCATCAGGAAATATAAAAACCCGATTTTATCAGAGTAGTATGAAGTATACCGTAGCTGGACCTAATGGTATAAAGAGGGGGGATAAGATCTTCACGAAATTGGTCTGATACACGGTAGGCTTCTGAAAGCTCTGCGAAGCTCCTATCGGAATAGTACGCTCACCTTTGCTTTGGCCGCGTTCCACATAGACATGTTCAACAGAGCAGATACTTCAACAGTGCGGCATAAAAGTTCGACGTGCTTTGATTCCCACCCCAATTGCGAAGATCGCGGTATATGCGCGGGGACGAGCCTTCTGAAAGCACTTTACCTGAGAAACTTAGTTCCCCCGCTCCGGCCAATCAGGACCAAATAGTTCACTGGCACTCACTCACGAACTCTTTCTCCCCATTTGAATCTTGATCCATCCAACGCCGACAATCCGTGGTTATGTTGATGCGTTGGCATCCTTTGCCCACTAATTGAAAACCATGCTCATTGTAGTGCAACCGTCTCGCCACATCTGCCTATTGGTTGTACACTCAAGTCTTTTACGGTATGATCTGCTACTGTCACTATATTCAGTGCCTCAATCATAATTACTTACACTCCGAGTATTTTCATCGCCGTGACGGTGTAGGCGGTATACCTCCGCTGGCCGGAACGCGACTTCCCTTTGCAAATATAAATTAAGTGAGCCACATGGTCCCGTTGACGAACGCTTCACCTATGACACTGAGCTGCGTGGAAAATAGGTGCTTGAGGACTGGGCAAAAAAACCTATTTATGTACACGGTTTGCCAAAACGAGCGGTGATGGTCGTCCAGACATTGGCTCACCGCGATCTTCGTTTCTCCAGACTCCCATCCCCCTTTCTATCCGTTCCATTCTCAAGTATTTGACGGGGCGGCGGCCACCTTGGGCACGTTTTCAGACGCTTCTGGCATCTTGTTGCGATCTCCATTGGTGTTCATCAGCGTTCTCCCGACACGTATGCAGGCAGCGATGCGTCAATCAATTCATCTTTACATCGACCCATCTCCTTACCCGACGCCCAAAGCCAAAGCCGCTACACATACTCCATCTCCTGCCTATAGCACCGACATGTCCACAAGAATTGATGATGACAGGCCCTACTCTAATATCGAAGCCGACTCTCTGTTCTGCGCCTTGTGCAAATACGACTTCTCCTCTGATGAAGATGGTCTTCTGCCATTCACAAAGGGAGAGCTACTTGAGATTGTCAAATGTGACAACACTGGGTGGTGGGCCGCGATGCGAAGGGAGGGTGCAGTTGTTGGCTGGATTCCACAGGCTTTTGTCGTCGAGCTTTCTGAAGAAATGGCTGACAAACTGCGGAACACCCGCGTAGAATGCCGTGTGTATGAGTACGAAGCAGAGCTGCTATACAACTCTGCACCTGTGTCTCGTCTACCTCCTTTATTCGACAATGAATCCACTACATCGTCTCCTCTGCCCGAATATGAAGCATTTAGGGTACGCATTTGTATTTTCCCCCAAGTTTCCCTTTTGAACATCGCTTTCACTAGACGAATACACCGTCTTCAGCATCGCACAACGCTGGACGCGACGAAAATATTAACCCATTCGCTAAGTCGAATTCTCTGCGACCAGCAAGTCGGCCAATTCCTCCTCCGTCTCCAACTTCTCCCCTTCCTCGCCCTCCACTGGCACTGCCCGAAAAGACGCCTAAACCGAAGCCAATGTCTTCTGGAGTGGCCGAGGCTAATCGAAATCAATCAATCCCATTGACCGACAAGCGGGGCATTCGAGCACGAGGCGCATCAGAAGAGAACCCGGCGCCCTGTCGAAGAAAAGAGAGCAAGAGCTCCCGAGAACTCGAGAGAGTGTCCCCTCCGGATATTAATAATTCAGATACTCGACCTACGCGTACAAAGATCAAGAGGCAGGCTAGTATTTATACAAGGCCAATCGAAACTATTATCCATATCCGACCATTTTACCTTCAACCTCAACTATCTAATCAAATTGAAGAGGACGCAAAGGGTTACATTATCAATGGAACCCTACCTGCTCTCGTCGAACGACTAACGACACACGATGCTCCTATAGATCTAACTGGTTTGTCAATGTGATTTCTGTAATACAAGAAACCGGTCACTAATCAGAATATGCAGGGCAAGCAGAACTCAACACATTTACCAATGTCTTCCTCACGACATTCCGAACCTTCAGTACTGCCAACAACCTTCTCGAAATACTAACGGATCGGTATAATTCGAGCCCACCCAAAGACCTTTCGGATACCGAGTATGGAGATTGGAAAGAAAACTGGCGAACACCTACGCGCAAACGAATCCTAGAAATCTTCAGTATCTGGTTAGAGGACCATCGCCTTCTGCAAGAGGAGCCCCATCTAGCCAGGCCGCTTACAGAATTTCTAAGAACGATCACCGAGCCACCACATAGCACGCATGCCAAGGCTATCATCAAAACTCTAGAGCGCTTGGTAAATTTTAGAGTTTCCTATGCCATCATGATGAATCTGATGTTATAATAGACTTTCACTCTCCCACTCGATACTTCAAGTCGAACGACGCCAAAAAAACCCAGAAAATCAAAAGAACACAAAGGCGATCTCCTCAAACTCGATCCAGTTGACTTAGCAGAGCAACTTTCTTTATGGGAACAAGGTCTCTATGTGAAGATAACACCGCAGGAGTGCCTTTCATACGCAAAAACTCAGAACGGTCCATCTGTTGTTAGACTGGTTGGATTTTGCAGTACGCATGACAACCTTGTAGCATGGGTGAAAGGCAGCGTTTTGAACCACGAATTGCTCCAGAAAAGATCCGCCACCGTCGATTTCTGGATCAAGGTGGCCGAGGTACGACTTTGCATCAGACTGCGCTGTGATGCATGTACTCATATGTTATATCTAGAAATGTAGGCTTCTCAACAACGTCGCCTCCATGAGCGCCATTATGATAGGTCTCTCGAGTACGGACATAGCACGACTTCATCTGACATGGCACCACGTTAACCGTAAATCGAATCTTGAATCTTTGTTGCGGCACGGCGAACCAACAGGCGGCTTTGCTGGCTACCGTGCCATCCTACAAAGTGCCGAAGGTCCTTGTGTGCCATTCATCACCATGTTTTTGGCCGACATCATCCGAACACAGGAGAACTTTGCTTATCAAGACATCGATGGACGAATATGCTTCTACAAACGCGCTCGGTGGTACGAGATTATCAACAATATGTTGAAATTCCAGAAACGCAAATATAATATTGCGCCCAACGAAACCACCAAGCAGTTCATCGAGGGTCAGCTTGCGATAGCATCTTCGCGTGATCAGAACTGGTTTATAGCCAGAAGTCAGGAAGTGCAACATTCGGAATTGGCACACGCAGATATTCGGAAAGGTTTAGAGAGGGCTGGCTTCTGACAATGACAGTGGCGACGTGTAATACCCGGACTAGTAATCCAAAGGAGGGAAGAATCAATGTATCATGTAACACTAGATTGAACTCACAAAATTGTGCCGAATATATAAATTCTATACCATCGCATTGCCACGACATAGAACATCGAGACAGACAAAATTGAGGATGAAAATAGAATTATATATCCCAAGAGTCCGAAGTAAAAAGGATGAAGTGAAAAGACAGAAGGAATGCTAATACGTTACAAAAAAAGAGAAGTCAAGATGAGATGTCCCCAATGGTCTCGTGAATCAACAATTGCAAGCCTCAGGCTGGCCTGCGGTATTGGTCTGCTTGTTGAGATCGACACCGGCTCTTGCGCCTGGTCCTGCCCGTGCTCCGCCTGCCCGGGTGGCGCTCGGGGCTGTCAGTGGTAGTTTCTGGGCTAAGATTTTCAGAGTGCAGCGTGTCAATATGTCGAGTCGTTTTCGTAACAGAGGAAAGATACTCACCTATGGCAGTGAAGATCTCTGTAACACCCTCGCCAGTTTTGGCACTAGTTTCTGTCCACATCAGTCCCTCTTCGTCTGCGTACTTCTTTGCTTCTTCTTGGGATACTTGACGGCGGGCAGATAGGTCGAGTTTGTTGCCACATAGTGCTATCACTATCGAAGGGTCAGCCTGACGTTGCAGCTCCCTTATCCACGTGCGAGCCTTCTCTAATGACGCTGATTGTGTGATATCATACACAACTACGGCGCAATTGGCGTTCCTGTAGTACATGGGGGCCTGAGATCTAGGATTAGGACATGTGTTCTCGTTAAGGGGAGAAATAGGCAGCGCACAAGAGACTGGTGATTGACGATGCATTAGTCACAATAACAAGATACGATATGATAGAATACCTGCCTTATAACGTTCTTGTCCTGCAGTATCCCTGAGATAGATTCCAAAAATCTGAACTTC
>QFFD01000477.1:0-41525 GCA_003314615.1 Pholiota microspora
AGAGTCTACTAAACGGTACACACCACGCGATGCGCTCTACCACAGCTTCCTCGACGAGGCGAGCGTTGATGCGGACGATATGTTCGCCCCGCATCCACCTGGTACAGGAGTGTGTAGGGAATTTCATACCATCGACGAGGACGGCGTGCACTGGGCGAAGGTGTGGACTGAGTGTCAGTGTAAACAATGGGAACTGAAGCCTTGGGACGAGGTGAAGTTACCTAAGAGGAATGACTTCGGGGAAGTTATAGAGGAAGAGGAGTATGAGGAGCCCGAGGGGGGTGGCCATGTAGTGATGGAGATGCTCGAGCTGCAGGCGGGGCAGGGCATTGCTATTGGGCGGAATCCTTGCGAGTATCATAGGGACGCTGCTATGTACCATCCTAAATTGTAGTTCATGTAACTTATTACTCGTACAACTATACTCGCTTTGTATGTACTTTGTACACATTACACATTAATTCCTGCTACTGCACTTGGCCCACCTCGAATAGAGCAGAACCTCGGCACTCAGCTCTAACTCAGCGCTCGCCGAATACGTAGATTGTCAGAACTCTACAAACATACTAAGTGGTCGATCCACAAAGCTTGGGCAAAACATTGTCAGTGAGTTCTCTACTGAAGATTCAAAACGATCAACAGAGTCCAGACCACTTGGACCTACAATTACCATTTCTGTACATGTACTTTTCAGCCAAAAACAGCAAGCCTACCTCTTTGGGTTGTGCATATAAGGCGAATTCCAGGTACATTTGGTCATGTTCAGAGTTCAACCTTTCAACGACCAAGCTACTTATGGTATACTGTATACCGAATGTATACAGTTACGAACAAAAATCAGAACATGATGCAAGAAAAAGATGACCACCGCAGGACTCGAACATGCAACCTTTTGGTAGCGTACTGTGAAGTAATAATCGAAGCCAAACGCGCTACCATTGCGCTAGGCAGCCATAAAAGGAAAGGGAAAGACAGTAACAGATCGCACTGGCACGTGCATTTGTCAAGAGAATGAGGGAAAAAATGACCACCGCAGGACTCGAACCTGCAACCTTTTGGTACACGTTAAGCGATCGAAGCCAAACGCGCTACCATTGCGCTAGGTAGCCATAAATTAATAGTCTTTGAGCGCTAGTCACCACACCCGGGAAGGATTTTTGCGTTAATGTTGAGGCTGCCATTGGCTCCTGTCGAGTGACGTCCACAATCGTCTCGACCAAGTTGTACCAGCGAGCGGCACATGCGCTACCAGGAGTGGGCAATTCTCGTTCTCAGAAGTCCACTCTTCCAGCAAGTCGCACCTCTTATCGTTCTCATTCTCTTCCCAGCAGTTGTCTTTTTCGCATCCCAATATCTGCGCCGGCTTAGCCTACACCGTCTCTTTCTTGGTTGGTTTCATACCGCGAGGATGGGACTTGACAGCTTGGGCTTTTCTATTCCTTGGCTCTGGTCTGGCTCTTCGTCCCAAAGTGCAGGCTCATCCAGTGGCTCTCATGAAAAGAGACACAAGAAGTCCAGCGGAAGCTCCTCCAAAAACAAGGTGGTCCGGACCCGAGCTGAGCAAATTGCAATGAAAGGACTGGAGAAGGGCAATGGCACCAGTGAGTGGCTCATTCGGCTATATCGCATGCCCCAAAGCTCTTACAAGACTTCCAGCTAAACCCGTCATAGATTCTCAATTAGAGAAGTCAGGATATTATCCGGGTCTTGTCAATATTTCGGGAACATATTGTTTCATGAATTCTACGCTGCAGGTTGATATCTTCCTTTGTGCTTTTCGTGTACCAAATTGACGTTATACATCCAAGGCGATGGCCTCCTTGACCTATCTACAACCACATATCGACGCCGTGCACGCCAAAGCGGAGGCTTTGGATGTTCCAACACCCGTCATAGATGCTCTCCTGGGACTATTCACCAGTCAGTATCACTGGCCTATTTCCTCTTCTCAGGTTGCCTCACACAAATACATGCGCTAGAACTCAACACTCCTAAACCATCCTATAGCTCCCTCCGACCGCACGACATTATCTCTGTATTATCAGCACCACAACCTCCACCTCCAGGTTTCAAAGGCACATTCCACCCCAGCACCGCCTCGCCTCTATTTACTTCTCGGGAGCACCAGGATGCCCAGGAACTCTTTCAACTCGTATCCGAATGCATCAAGAACGAAACCAGCGCCGTAGATTGGGAGGGTCTCAAAGATAGAGGCATTGCGGGTGTTCTAGACCTCGCATCGTCCAAACCGGACGAGAAGAAAAACGAGGTGGATGACGAAGGTGTAGCATCATCACTTACACGGGGTCTCAGTAACAAGAGCGTATTTGACGGCTTGACTGCGAACCGCAGGAGTTGCGTCGTGTGCGGGTATACAGAAGCGGTGATGCACTTCGGGTTTGATAACTGGCAGTTAGCTCTGCCTAGGCTAGCGGTAAGTCGCATCTACGAAATTTCCCGCAATCTAAATTTATGGGGGATAGACGTCATGCCGTTTGGAAGACTGCCTCGAAGACTATACGCGCCTTGAAATCCTCAAGGATTGTATATGCCGCAAGTGCTCCGTATTGGCCACCCACAGACGACTGCAGCAGGAGCTTCAAACGCTACGAGAGGCAGTCGAGGGTACTGGAATCAACCCCACCCCCACTACCACTTCCGATCCCTTTTCTCCAAATTCGCCCGCAGCGTCATTATCTGCGATGCCCTCTTCATCCCCCAGCAAGACTAAACCATCAAATTCGAAAAAGAAGCGGTTTAAGGAAGTGAAGCGCATGGAACAACGTGTCAGAACAGCGCTCGCTGAAGGAAGGATTGAAGATGAGTCATTCTTGGAAGGCGTTCGGCTCGAGAGAGTGGTAAGCCCTGCATCGACGAAGCAGGCTATGATAGCTAGGGTAAGTCTGTCTTTCGTGCTTTTTGTTGAATCATTCAGCTACTTATCGCGTCGGAATTTTATATAGCCCCCACCCGTCCTTGCATTACACTTGAATAGATCAGTGCACTATGGCCAATACGCATCCAAGAATATCATCCGTGTATACTTCCCCGAGGTCTTAGACCTTACTCCCTTCACTACTTCGGGAAGCCTCTCCACCGTCCCCACCAGCTCCATCTCAACGCCATCCCCACCTCCAACTACACATTCTTTCCTTCCTTTGAGTAGCGACGGCTCTTCCTCGAGCTCAGTATCAAGTCGCCCACCGAGGCCCACTACGCCTACGCCGGAAACCTACGCCGCCAGCGCACAGCGCACCATTTATAGACTATCAGCAGTGGTCTGCCATTACGGACAACACTCATTTGGGCATTATATATGCTATCGGCGGAAGCCGAAACGGGTCGATGGAGAGTGGGTCCCACCTACGCTCGTCGATCCGCTGCGCCTGGAGTTAGAACTGGAGGATGAGAAAGAGCAGAAGCCTAATGGGAGCGTCGACACCCCCGCGAAGGTGCCGAATTACGCGGGGTCGTCGACGTACGGCGAGTCGCGGTATTATTGGGAAGACCGGACTGAGGAAGAGATCGGTAATGGGCGGGGGTGGCTGAGGATTAGCGACGACGCGGTGTCGGAGTGCGGTATCGAGAGCGTTTTGGCTGAGGGTAGTGGCGCATTCATGCTCTATTATGAGAAGGCAGTGCATCCGCACCCTGGTGTGTACATCGGGGGACGCAGAACGGCGAACGGGAAGAATGCGGTGCTGAGAGTGGACGAGACGAAAGTAGGGAGGACACGCAGTCAGAATGGGATCGGGGTGGATACGGACGGCGAGAGCATTGCGGGAACCGATGCGGATGAGCTGAGCATTGGGTCGGAGGAGACGCTCAAGCCGGAGATGAAGGTCGTTGATCTGCACGGAAGCCTTGGGTCGCTGGTGAGCGAGGTCGGTGTGGGCGTGATGAAGTCGCCGAAGAAGATCAAGGCGAAGGTTGCCCGAGCGAAGAGTAAGGACACGGATTCAGGGTCGGTGGATACGATGAGCATGAGCACGCATCTGCCTCTGGGCCCGTTGTCGGTCAGATCAGCGGGCTTTGGGCCGAGGATTGTGAGAAGCGTGAACGCAAGGAGGCGGAATACACCTTCATTGACAGACGATACGAGGAGTGACGTTGGCTCATCATCGGCTTCACCTCCACCGCCGTCGACGAGTATGGCGTATACGAACGGTTTGGCTGTTGCATCCCATTTAACGAATGGCGATGTTGAGGAGCCTATGCCTTCGGATATGACAGCATCTGCGCCCTCTATTTTGAACTCCAACCACGTTCAAGTCCAAGCTACTAAGTCCACCAGGAAGCCCTCGCCTGCTTCTGTGCGTTCTACCGCGTCGGTAGGGTTAGGATCGAAGACGACGCGGGTCTTGCACCACCCTTCACCTGCGGCGACAGCTTCGCCGACCGCTCCTGGAGTCAAAGCACGGTGACATCCCTCGATCTCCCAACGGCGCGCAAAAGAAGGTATCTACGTCTTGACGCTTGGCGTAACTTATAGAATTTTTCTTTTTTGCTTGCCTATTACAACGACCCCCGCAGCCCGACGAACGTCGCTTCCCCATATCTTATTCAGTATTCGCCCTTTGTGATATGTCATCCATATATTCCTCCGCAATCTGACTAAGGATTCCATCAACACGCCGCTCTCATTGCTAATGCTACCTCCATTCATCCTTGATCTCCGACCACTCGCATTTATCTCAAGTATTCTATTCCATTATGCATTGTCTGGATTTCTTGCTATCCGAACTTACTAACTCTGTAATTTTCTCTTCAACTTGTACATATGTGATCAAATCAACCAGAGGATCTAATCCTATTACCCAGTGTGTGCAAAGGAAGAATTTCTGTTTTCTTCGGGAAATATTGATTAGGAGAATATTCCTAAATATGGTATTTACTACCAAATGGGGTTTGAGACATTCGGTCGGTTAGTGTATCCCCGATTTCAGTAATAATGAAGTCACTACACATTCGAGGAGGACTTGAGCTCTTCAGCCCCTTGTTCAGATTCTCTATCCAGCTTACCTCGGTAGCGATAGTTATGACAGCATCAAGACATGTGTGGACAGGCTGGTTTCCTGCAGGCAGATGTTGCCCGGATAAACTCTTTGACACTGTGTGAGAGTGATTGCGAACAATCCTTTGTAAAAGAGGAAGCAAAAAAATGCTCGAGCTGCCTTGGTATATTGTCGAATCACTTCTATGCAAGTTCCGTTCAATTATGAACACAGTCCAAACGCTCTCCTCATCGAAGATTGCCTCCATCTCAACAGCCCTAAATCTCCCATAATTATGCTCTGACCTATAGTTGATTATATTAAGGTGGAATTCATAAGTAATAGCTACCTCTCTCAAGGTTCCCTTGGTCTTATGAACATCCAAAGGTACTCACCTATCAATAGCTCATTATTATTTGATCAGCGAAGGACGTTACCTCAAAGAGGTATTTCTTACCATATCCGGTGCGCGACGTTCCCGATTCGGGACAGTGGCTATGTTGATGTGGTTTTTGTCAATTTTATGGAATAACGCGCGGGTGTGCTGGGTGGGAGCTGGGAACACTGCGGTGAGGTCGTCGAGTGTACTTGACACGCCAGGGTGATATTTTGAAACCACACGTGTATGGAGGGAGGTAGGTACGTTGTTGACCGGGGATTTGGGTAGGTTGGGCAATGCTTCCTGGTGGGAGATGTATCATTTATTTGAGTGAACTCGCTTGGGGATGTTCATTTGTGTCTTGTCCGCTGCTTGATCACAACGCTCCTCTCTATCAGAAAGCTTCGCATTCCCGTTTGTAGCAAGAAAAGATGCAGACTATCATGTATGTCTATTAAGTTCTTGGGATGTTGACACTTTCTGAGTTCTCGTTATACTTTGCTCAGATTATTTGGACAGACTGGTGCTGGAAAGAGCCAGGTTAGCGAGCAATACAACCATCGCTCGAGAATACTAATGTCCTTCAAACTCTATTCTTTACAAGTTCATTCACACAGTTTCTAGTGGGGCAGTCGGGGGTATCGGCCATGCATTGAACTCGGAGACACAAGAGATAACAGCTTCTACAATAAACTTCAATTACCGCGGGAAGGATACAAATGTGCAGCTTATCGATACACCAGGCTTCAACGACACAGAGTCAGATTCGGATCACGACATTTTGAAGAAAGTTGCGAGATGGTTGAGACAATCGTAAGTTGTCCACGGTTGCTACAATGTAGCATGAATTAACGTAGAATAGTCCTGCAGTCGAAGTGACTGCTGTTCTGTATCTTTTCGATATTCGGAATCGTTTAATCGAGAATGATGTGGTAGCTGGGCCTCGCACTCTGTTAAGGCTTCTCCCAGAGAAGGCGTTGCACATAGTGACCACATTTTGGGTGCCTCTAGTGGACGGCTGCGATCAGAGACAAGCAGAGCTAGAGGCAATTCTCAATAACGCCAATCCTCAACGTCAACCGGTATCTTTCCAGAAATTCCAGCCCTACTCGGAGGACTCGGCCAAGAAAATCATTGTCGACGTGATACAGGGATCCTCTAGATATTCCAAAATTCAAAGCAGCTTGCTTGCGGATCATTTCGACCCCCTTGCGGCTGAGATGAAAAAGAAGGAGGGAATGTTTCGTAGAATTAAAGGAGTTTTTGGCAAATTATTTGGCCGTAAGAGTCTGAAGCTTTCTACAAGTGTAATGATCTGACGCACAGAGATAGGCCGATAAATCAAACACAAAACAGCTATATTGTACATCTGAATCACTGGCATCGGCATTTCCAGCTCTAAGAATCATGATAAAAGTAATGTTCAGTGGGGCTGGCAGCTTGTATTCTACTCTATCAACAAGATCACAATTCGCTTGTCAACTTTTTCCGACTTTGTGACTTGCAAAAAGGTGCTTCTACATATGAAAGTAGCATAAGATAACATGTAGGAACTCATAACTTGAAGAGGTAAGTTTGAGTGGTCTCCCAGAATAGATTATCTGCGGGCTGATTTGGGAATATTTTTAGTGCGTTTTAGGGGAAAAGGAGGGAAATTTATGTAACTTTTTGCCAAATTGGACCTAGCTTTCTGAAAACGCAGCTTTTCGGCTTTTAGCCCACTTTTCCGACTTGCACAAGTCGAAACAAGCAAATTGCGAACTTCCTGATGTCTTGATATATTGTGTTTAATTTTCAGCACAGCAGCTACATCACAGTAAGAAATGCTTGTCCATCGAGTCATCATATTCGTAGAGTAAGTACAATGCAATCACGAATGTTTGTTGTATGTTCTTGGTTGGTTCAACTTCTTGGCCCTATGTTCAGTCGTTTAAGCGTGGGAGGATATTCCCAAAAAAGAAAGAAGTGTGACTTTGTGTAGTGACGTCGATTGGCGACGACGCTGGGACTTTCATCACCTTTTCCCCCTTCCCCCATGGCGTCCACCTCCTTCCCCAGACGCTCTCCTCTACCTCCGACCTTTTCTTCTTCTTTGGCTCTCAGGGGTCTCCGCATTGTCCTCACCGCCACCGCTGTCGCGCTCCTCCCCACCGCGCAGGCGTTTGCATGGAATTTCGCTGATACCCCGACTCAGTGCGGAAACTTGACGCTCACTATTGGCAGCTCAGATTCAAAGGGAAAAGGAAACGATGACAGTGGCGGAAAACCGCCATATCGTGTGCTGATAATACCATTCGGACCCAGCCCATTGCCCAACCTCGTCGAGGCGCGCAAAATCATGGACATCCCATTCGCCGACAACGCCAATTCAGTGTCGTTTACGCTACCATATCCGGAGAATTCTCAGTTCGTCGCAATCGTGAGTCTATGTCCTGTTTCTTCTGGTTTTGTTTTTGGTTTTCGGGCCCTTTTTTGCCTTTGGATTTTTGGATTTTTGGATTTTTTCGTTCCTTTTCCCCTGTGATTTTCTCCAACGTCTCCACTCAGTCTCCGCGTGATGTTCCCGCTCGCTCCAAGCAACCACAACGCAGCTGTTTGCCTCCTATGGACGCCTGTCTGTTCCATTGATGTCACCCCTCTCAGTCCAATTCCGCACTGCGGCGTTGCCCGCCCGCTGGTTGGCCGCTGGGATTGAATTTGCGATGGATTGTCCGGTAATGCGGGTCGGCCATGCTAAGGCTGCAAGAGCGTGATAGGTTCTGGACACTTGTGAACCCCGAGTGGCTAGCTTGCGTCTAGTGCTGCAATGACCGTCCCGGTGCTTGTCGTGAGTTCGCTCCGTGAACTTACGGCTGGAGCCTTGATTATCGGTTTGGTATAACGCTATCTGGATATATGCACGCGCATTGGTGCGACACTGGAGCGGGCAGACGACACCATCTAGCGCGCTCGCATCTCCGGATCCGCCGCGAAGCACTACCCCCGCAAGGAGTAGCAGTCATCGTCTACCTATCTACCGACGGTCATCGGTGTACATTCTTTGCCGCACATATACCCACGCCAATAATGCCGTTACGCCACACCCACCGCTGCCCTTATCTGCATTCATTCGTTTCCAAATATAACCGTTCGCGAGGGCTAGGATAGCGCATTAGGATGTAGCAGTGCCAATCACCGCTCGATACGTGCGATGGGATGCGCTGCGCAGCCCTGTGGGTTGACTTCTGAAATTCTGTGGAGTCTTCGTCGTCGTGATCCCCCATCACGCATCATCATTCGTGGTCTTCATGTATCATTCATCCAGACTCAGAACACCCGTCCAGCAGTTGTGCCATAATTGACAGCTTCCCCAGTGTCCAAAGTATTGGCACTCCCTTACATCCTATGGTATTCGGCCAGCTCGGGAGCGTCGATGAATGCTTTTACGACGGGGAAGTGTGTGTATTTGTGGCACAGTGTGTCTAGGCTACTGCTTTCCCTGGTTTCTGTCCTTTCACTACTTCGTGATATCTGGCCCTACCCATATCAACTACTGGACCTATCTGTTGCGCTATTTGGGCATCTGGGCCGGAAATAGTGGCTTTGCCCCGCGCTGACGATGATGATGATCGGTCATTCGCGCACTTCGAGCGTATTTTTGGCATTCTGGGAGCAAGGGGCTGCGCAGTGTGATATTTTGGTTCTGGCTTTGTGGTTGGTGATGGGTGCCGGTCGGGCTATTGTTGGTATCGTTTAGAAGAAAGATCATCGGTTTTTGTTTTGGAAAAATCTTGATAAATTTTTAATGTTTATTTCTCTTTTTTTATTCTCAGCATTTTTCAACTTGTTTCTCTCTTCTTATTCCGATGTGACAGATCTAACGCGCCTTTTGTTTTCTATTCGGCAGGTCAGCGATTCAACAGGCTTTGGATCAGGCGGGACGAGCGTCGCTGCGCAAGTGACAGGGTCAAGTGATGCTACATGTTTTAACGCGACAACTTCGGTGAAGCCATTATTCGTTTTCTCGATCGTGCCCGCGAACCAGATTGTACAATGTGTGGATACCCGGATCTGGTGGGATCCAGCGACGGTGCAGGGGTAGGTTCTGTTTCTTGTTACCTACCCGCCCTCAAACAACGAAAATGTAATGCATCGATGAGCTGACCTCCCTTGCGCTATACGCAGAACACCGAATTTTTTGGGTATCATACCCGGCGGAGATTCATTTGCCATCCCGCAAGGGCAAATCACGAATGTGACGGAGCAGGGGACGGGTTTCGCATGGAAACCGGCCGTGCGTGGTGGGACGACGCTCATATTGGTAGGAGGAGATGCGCGGGGGAACGGAACGGCGGGGAGTTCATTGAATGTGGTGTCTACGGGGCTTGATAACGACGGGAGCTGTTTGTCGGGGACCAGTCCCAGCTCGACACCGGGCAGTCCAGCGGGCGGGAGTTATCCTACTTCAAGCAGCGGAGGGTAAGCATTTGCTTCATTACGCTTGAGGTCGGTAAGATATTGACGTCTTCTTTGGATATGTAGCACATCTAATTCAAGTGGCGGATCGGCGAACGTTGGGGCGATTGTCGGTGGTGTCATCGGTGGTCTGGCGCTTATCATCATAGCGCTTATCTTGTTCTGGTTCTACCGAAAACGCGGACGTGGACAGCATCGCTACAAAGAACGCCCTGTTGATCTAATAAATGCCGATGACGACGAGGACGAAGACGAAGCCCACCATGCGGCTAATGGTGGCGGGAGCGTGCGCCGCAACGAGCTCCCCCAGTATTACCAACCCGAGCCGTTTATGGTACCGGACCCAACCATCGACGGTACGAGCTCCTTGCATGGAGGTACGCAGACCGGAACGACATCGGACGATTTGGATGGCAGGCGGCCGCTCAGCGCGGCGACGTCGAGTTTCTACACGCGCGCAACAACACCTGCCAGTGAGGCGTTTGGGGCGGGCATGGCAGGGTCATCAACACATACCAGAAAGGGAGGTGCACCAAGGCCGATGAGGGCGGTCAATATCATCCAGCATGATGATGCGGGCCCCAGCTTGCCGCCGGATGAAGAGGGAAATAAGGAGGAGCCAGAGACGATTGAGCTACCCCCGGCATATACCGCTGTTGGCAGGAATAGGGCTGTTGAGGAGAGTACTTCCCGAGGCGGCGATGCGCCCCCTACCGCTGCTGGAGCTTGAGGGAGGCTCGAATATCAGGCGCTGAAGGTCCAAAGGAGAAGTAGGTAAGGTGATGTCGGCGCTGGCTTCTATTTGATTTTTTTCTTCTCGTTTTATTCGTTTGTGATTCTGGATGTGCACATGGACTCTTGCTTTGTCTTTTCTTATTCCATCGTTCGTTCGTTCATTGCTTTCTCTTGTGCCCCTCTTTTTTCAAACGGGCGTTCAATTTTTCTTCTGGCCTAATATGTGTTGATGGCACCACACAACACGCACCTCTTTTTTTTCGCTTTATTTTGTTTCTATCGGTATATACCTTCTTAGTAGTAGTAGTTCTTTGATTGCGTACATCTGCGCATTCAGCCAGGCCCGCGCCGCTCCTTCCTTCCCTACATTTATCTTCAACCTTCTCGTCTTTTCCTACGCGCCTTTCTCGTACATACCATTCGACCAAGGTCGAGCCTTCCTTCTGGCACTGCTATCCCTCATCTCCCACGGACGATATCGACAACTTCAACACAACCAACCATCTCACATCAACGACCCCCTCCTCTCCCTGAAGTTCCTTATATTCCCCCTCTTCATACCATCATGCCCGCTGCCGAACAATACCAATACCAATACCACACAATCACATACTCACACGCCCCATGAACCTCTACTCCTCTCTATCAGGAAATGCTCGACCGGCCCGACGCGTACTTGAGCGCCTAATTAAGCGCTCATTACGCATGCCACACCGCGTGGTGATCATGGTTCGACGGTCCGTCTACATGCTACGAACGTTTTCACTGTCTCTCACTCTCGCTGTCGGTACCTTGCGTAGTGGCACATTTGCGAAAGCGAAAAAATTTATAATTGATTATGCAAAAATTGGACATCATTCGGCCCTATACATACCATACATATCATGTTTTGTCCCACCTTTTTCGACGCCTTTATACTCTTCAAAACTCCCTCAACCTGATTCTCTATAAGTCCGTCTGATGTTCAATCACGTCCTTTGATCTCGCAGAGCCACCTTACACATTCTGTAGAGCCTGCTTTTTACGTTTTGTTTTGTTCATTGAGCATTCGTCACGGTCATCACAAGTATCTTTGGGATCACTTCGAGTAGCATTTTTACGTCCCGTCATGGACGTAAGTCTCTAACGATTTTCCTGTATCCTTTCCGGTGCTCAGTTTGGATGTCGGCATATATCTTCTCCAGGTTACGTTACCCGGTTTCGTGGCGGAAGCGTTGAATTGTAGAGATCTAGTTCACAGCGGCCGTTGTGAGGGCGGTCATTGTGAGGGCGGCCGTTGGGCATGGATTATTCTGCCTTCAGGTCAAGCTCGAATCCTATTTGATCCACGGGCACAAATGTCCTTCATAAGTCACAGGCGCTACAGGCGTCAAACGGTCAAAGAACTCCTCTTTCGTATTTTCGCATCCAAAGTGATACATATAGAATGAATTGGTGGCTCCGGGGTGATCTGCACTGTACCTGGATTTAAGCATCTCTCGCCAGAGGCAACGGATTCGCAGCGGAGTGTAATGCGGGCTTGTCTACAATTATGGAATAATCAGAGTCTTCTGAAGCTGTGTTTTACCAGAATTTCAGTATATAGGGCCACAGAGAACTTGGTTTCTAGTCAGAGCTGGTCTTTCACTCACACTCCCTATACATCTCTGAGCGTAAGTAGCCTACCTCTAGCCCTTATCAGCACCAATACTCATCCACTCCGATTATATCTATGTAGCCGGTGCTCCAAAGCAACTATACATTTCATATAAAGCATACTATTCAGCACAGTGAGTATCATTGTATCTTGATCAAGATGCCTTTGATAACAACCGCTTGTGGGACTATAATTAAAAGATGCGGATCACCATCATTTTGTCTTCCGCTTTCTTCGCTACTCTTGCTGCAGGACTGGTAATTCCTCTCGAAGCCCGTCAACTGGAATCCCTCCAAACACGTGAAGACGCCTCAGATTTTACTCTATTTAGAAGGGGGAAAAGTGGAAACCAGAAGAAACTTGAAGATGCGGAAAAAAGATATAATGCAAAGGTAGAAAAGAAGAAAGCGACCACGGCGGTATTGAAGAAGCAGAAACTCGAGGAGGAAGAGAAATTGAAGGAGCAGAAAGTTAAGGATGAAGAGCAGAAACTCGTGGATAAAGAGAAAAAGGAAAAGGAAGATGCTGTCCAGAAGAAGATCGACGAGGCACACGCAGCCTCTGTAGACGCAATCAAAAAGACTAAGAACCTGCCCGACCCAGAATCTACGTACACCATCGAAGGATCTGCGAAGAATAATAAACAGACAAGTACGTCTACTACTTAATTCTCAATCCTCTCAATCTCAATTCTTCCAGTTACCTACACTGGACAAGAAGTAATTGATGCTACACAGCAAGGCATCTTCGAGTACGAAAAGCATCAACGCAACATTGCGGACTCCGACGTGAAAGTGAGAAGCTTTATCCATTATACCTGACGTCAACAGCAATAAACGCTAATAAAATTTCCTGACAGACCTTCAAGAACAGAGTGAATCAAGTTTCCCAGACAGCAGGCAAGGCGCCAACAAAACCACTTCCCCACCTGGACCCGGCTCAGCAAGGCAAATTATTCGAGGTCAAAATTAAACCCGGAAGCCCCGCGCGTGGTGTTATATACAAGAAAGGGAAATCTTATGCGCTTCAGGGAGTCGTTTCTCATTCTCAGGACAAAACAAAAGACGATCTTGGATATAAGGATCATTACGAGGTAACAGAGAAGAAACCCACTGGCATCTAACTTGTGTATTAATCCGAGCTTGAGTAATATGTAGTAGAAATCAATAATTGCTTAAATGACGTTGCGTGACGAATCAAGAGTCGAGAGAAGAGTCCGTAGCTCATCTAAGATTTGAGGACTTGAGCTTGAGCGCCCGAGCGCGTCGACGAGCGCCTAATCATTGACAGCCTCATTTTGCTGATAGGTATCAAGTAAGGGGCCTGTAAGCCTCCGTAGGTTTTCTTATAGCTATTAGCAACTCTTCTATATACTGCTATATACTATTAGTTTAATAATAATACTATGAAGGGAACCAGCTGCGCACTGCGCAACATATAAGAAGTCAATGAAGCGTGCAGCGCTAGTAATGTAGGATGGCGGTGCGTGAGCATGCGCCATGTTTTTTGATATGAAGTACTGCGTGGATAATGTAGAAGTCAAGTCCAAGCCTTGAGGGAGTATAGCTTGTGTATAGCCAAGAAGCTATTCTCGTCCTTTAGATCCTTGATACACGTCTCAGAGGTCAGCTCAGCCAATCCGCCAACAAAATGCAGCGAAGGCGCGGCGTCCTCGCCCGCATCCTCGTGTACCGCGCCACACACCTTGCGTCCTCCCGCTTGCTTGATACGCGAACCCGGGCGCGAGTTGCGTACGGGGGCTTTTCTGCATCTACTCTTCTAATGCCTATTCGTTGTTCCATGTATATATTTATGAAGAATTGATGACTAAATGTAATGCCTTGTCTGCTAATTGGTGAGTAGGATTTGAAGTTTCCAATGTAATTCTCGAGAACAAGGCCAATTGTGTCGGACCGTTGCGCGGAAGTATGAATGATGGCACTGATTCAGGGTTCCGGACAATACGCCTCGAGGCAGCCTCGCGTTTGGCAGCCAGCGAAAATTCAAATCAAAATTGAGCATCTCATTTCAGGGATATAAAACTCTCATCCTATCCTCACCATTACCCAGTATCCTTTCAAGGACATTCAAGCTCGTCTCATCTTATCCAGAGTAGGTACGTTGCGTGCGCTTACAATCCGAACAGAGCGTTGATGCTAATTGTCGGGCCGTTTAGAAGTCATTTGCCCAGAAGCCCCCGAATTTTTCGCTCCTCCCACACACAACACACGCACCGCATCGACCTCCAGACAACTCTCTAAAGCTATCACCAATGTCGAGCAACGAGGACATCATTGCCGTGCGTATCTCCAGATCGTGAAGTGGGGTCATGATGCTCATTTCAAATTCCTTGACTAATTATTCGCCCCTAACTTATGTCGCTGTAAATCCTTCCATTGGCTATCCTTCGTCGCCAACTTCCTCAATCATAGCCAGGAGACATCGTAGCCGTTCGACACGGCTTGAAGGGAAGACAGGAGGGCCTCGTAGTCGGTTCGCACATTGACTATGCTGTACGTGTATTCTCTTGTTCTCCAACCATTACGTCGTAGTGTCTTCTTCACCGCCTCCGCCTCCTTACGCATGCCCGCAAGATGAATGCTAATGCCGCCTTATGCTTAATAGGGTCGCCAGATCATCGAAGTTCAGCTCGAGGGAGAACTGTACCATGCATGGTACCCGACCGTCACCCATGTGCGGCGCACCATCTCCTATTCGCAACCTTCTATTAGTCGCCGTCGGACCATCGAGCGTAGGGTGTACTGGTAATTCCAGTATTCATACGCAGCCGAAAGTGACAAGCCTATCAACTTTCTCTCATCATTGCATCTCTTTTTCGCCCTCATAGCATGGGACATTTCAATAGTGGAACACCTCTGGTCGTGCACAGGCCCCCTCGGATGTATTCATTGATTGAAGATGTCTGGTTTCCTTTGCTCTCTTCATGCACTTCTTGTATATTATATAACATTACTTTCATGATCAATAGTCTGCGTTATATCAGTATAGATGCTTGCGGTCCTTTTACTTGACGAATGCCCCAAGATGGGCCCAATGACAATGACTTGGCCTATATATTTCACATTTTTTTGAGTTTCCGTTCACGTATGCATGAAGCTAAAATTAAGTTTTCTGCAGCAAGTAATGGTAGGTATACTACGTATAGGGTACAAAATGAGAACAATAACTTGCAGGTGCTTCTGACAATTTATTGACAGTTCACGTCTGATTGTATACCGCAAGACCGTCTAAGTATAGCTGAACGCTATCTGGAATACGCAGGCGCTTAATGGCATCTTGAGAAAGTCAGGTGTCAAATAAATGTTATATGATTGTCAATCATCGTTTATTATAGTACGAATGCCTTCGAGCGATTTCATCAAATTTCTCGGGATATCTTGGGTAGAACTCGACGCCATCGATCAAAGTGAATTTAGCGCCCGCGCTATGCCTTTGATTCGATGACTGGCGCGCGCACCTCTTTGAAACTTCCTAGCCTACATCCGAGGGTGAACGGAAAAGCACACAGACAGACACACCTCGCAGATGTTATCGAGAGGGTCACAGAAATTTCATATTTCATATCTGTCCAGTTCACACCATTGTGAAGCAGAATTCCCAGCGGATGAGTGTCAAATAGCTTGACACCGAGCGATCGATCTAGTCCGGTAGAGCCAGGATCTAGCTATCGAGAAGGCCGCTCTGATTTCCTTAAATTCTGAGATATCCTGGGCTACTCAAACTCAAGACTCCAAACCTTATTCTGGTTGATTGAACAAGCTGGAGCGCTGCTTGCCGGTGAGTGAGTATATATTTTGTGTTGCTAGAATATTGTAATGCTTGATAGACGGTATCGGAGAGTGTGTTATACGATATCATACCTTGGTTTCTGACTTCATATTGCCTAGGCCATTTATTTCACAAGAACCCCCGACCCAGAATTTCACAAGTACGTGTACACGTCCTTCGCACCAGCACTGTGATCGATCCATGCGAGCGCAGCGACCTCGTGAGGTACCCATATGATTTTTGCTGACATTTCCGAGCATGACGGTACATTAGGCGGTTTGTGGGCGCAGCCTCGTGTAGGCTGGTGGGACTTCGTCATGGCGGCCAGCATTGTTCGATAGCTCAATATGGTATGGGTGCGAGAATCTACCATTCGAGGCATTTAATCTTAAATTTCTCATTTTTCATTTTTCATTTATTCATGGTTAAGGGTGCTGAGGTAGACCTGATTGACGGACATGAAAACACAGGGACTTATCCATTTTAGGCTAATGAGGATCTAATCTTTTGATCAAAATAAAGCAGACACGCTCATTAGGGGTGTGCCGCAACACGTTTCCCCTGACCTCCCCGGTCCAGTGCCACTGATGCGTCATCATGTCGCTTATCAGCTTCATCCGTCGTTTTGCTATAACCCAGGTGTGCTGTTTCACACCTTTTCGCGGGTGATACAGACTCACGATCTGGGGAATTCCAGTTTGACGGATCCAACGCCCTAAAATTAGAGGGAGGTGAAGAAGATGGATGTTTTTACTTCCAGGCTTATAACCAACGCTTGGGGCTCTTTTAATATCACCCTTTGACCTTCTTGATACTTTCGTGCAATATCGAATCATCTTCTCCATCATCCTACCAAAGCGAGCAGAAAAGTTCAAGTCGTCCCGTCTGACCCGCAGACAAGATGGCACCCACCGTGTTGGGAATGGATTTGCTCAACTTCATCCTCGCCGTCTTCTCCGCCCTAGCTGCCCTCTTCTCGTTCATCAACTACATGCGTCAGATTGTGCCTACTCAGAAATTTTTGGAGGTCGAGAACACGCTCATAGAAACGCGTTCACTGTGGAGGGAGTTTGAACAGGAGTCAAGATTATCTGACGCACATTTAGACCGGTTTTTCGAGATTCTGGATAGGTTTGTACCTAGGGTCTTATCAATGACCCAGTCTGACCTCCGTCTGAAGTCTGGAAGATGATGTTGAATCATTTCTTTTCATCGCTTCACCATCTTGTAACCTCATCCTGATATTACGGGCATGGATCAGCACATGGAGTCTCATTAAACTAGGGAACGATGTTGACAAACTGCGTGTCGGGTTACTAGTCAGTATTTCTATTTTCCGAAGCAAAAGACAGAACTCATGACCATCTTATCTTTGTTAGACTCTAAATTCGCAAAGAAGCACTATCGCTCGTAGTCAAGAACGAATGGGAAGACCTGATGCTCCCTTTGTCGATTTCACCATTCTAGAAAAAAGGTATATCACCACCGCAGAATCATTCATAGCATCCTTTGAAGGTAGTCTGCTTCTATGCCGATTTCAATGTGCTCTACTAATTGCGTGGTCAGGTCGCAAGCCTAGACAACCTCTCGCCGCTGATGTAGAAGCTAATGCGGGGTCGGCACCTGAATCAGATATCTCGGAACTCTACGTAGACTACAATGCGCTAGCGATTCCCACACCCATTCCGTCCATACCTCTGTCTTGGAATGGACGCAGGCGTGGTACTAGGGCTAAAGAAGAGCTACCTTTTCGGCGTGGTGCGTTCTACTTCGATTCTTTCCATGATTCATACCAACGATAATTACAGCTAAGCGCCCGTTATCCACACGCTCCTCGATCTCCATCAATGCATCACGGGATAGGCTGGCAACTTCCCAGCCACTTATACACGAAAGTCCCATTCCGCTGCTTCGTTTTCCTCATATGAGTTCTTCACCAAACTATGCAGAAACTAAGCTGGATTGATTCTCATCTACGTCTGCTCTTATCAGTTTGTTTTGTTGCATGCTATCATCGCTGTTTGTTGTATCACTTGCTTTCCATTTGCTTTCCATTTGCTTTCCTCTTGCTTTCCTCATGCTTTTGTCCTTTTTATTTTATAATAAATTATGAATTTTGCTACATCCTGTGATTTGTTGTTTGAAGAAGGATTAAAAACCTCTGCACATGTTATCGATACGCCATGTAAGCCGATTACTTCCTTTTTGGGAAGTTGCGTCCTTCGATGCCACCCGCTATCTGAAGTTCATTCAGCACCGCCTTGGCGACTTTAATATCGAAGTAGACGGAGTCTGGGAACGATCAATTATAGTTTATTGAGCCTCCGCCCCGAACGTATGCGATCATCTTGCCTCATTGGTTGATGGTAACTTTTGTACGATTTCTATATAAGGCAATACCGATGTATGGCGTTGCCCATATATGGAAATCAAGCTTGGAATGTGAGTCATTGCCTCGCCCTCAGTCCACGTTTGCTTGATCTCTCTATGTTTCTCTCAAATTTCGATATCCTTTTTCGGAATAATATTCATGACATGCTCTCCATGCTGGCACTGAAACCTGAGTGAGCCAGCTGTTTCCTTATTGGGCCCGTTTGGTTCCTACTAGATGTAGCAATAGATTTCGAAGTCAAACGCTGTGTTATACAGACGTCGGGAAACATGCGTTCGAAATTACAGTGAATATAAGGATCCTCTTCCAGTCTGAAATCTATACCCCTTTCAAGTATTCACTGTAGCTCTTGTCCGGCGCTCAAGCGCTTGGCATCCCAAGCAACAGGACTACCTTTTTTTTTGTTTGCAAAACTCGTCACTCCCAGCCATCACATCGCACTTCAAGATGGATATCTTCAACGTATTCTATCTTGATCCGCTGAGCTTGACGTTGACCGTCTTCTCCAGTGCGGCGCTAGCCTTCGCGTTTTTGGCTCTTGCTCTGTATCTTGGCCCGACAAAACAGTACCTGTATTTTGCCGGTGTTGTTGCAGACACCCGAGTACTCTGTAATATTTTGGAAGGACGTAATGGAGCGCTTTATCGCCCTTCGCAGAAATGGTTGCATATTTTGAACGAGTGAGTCTTATGTTTTCCCTCCGATGAAACCAGTCATTGAATACACCGAATGTACTCTATAGGTTAGAAGGAGATGTCGCAAGATATTCTTCTGTCACTCTTCGACCTTCTGGTATTGCGGAAGTGCCTCGTATATGTTTGCATATACTAGAGCTGTTATGTTTGACACTTGAGATTCTTAGGCTCCATGTTCAAATAAAGGTACGTCAGTTGTATTACTTACATCGTATGTACGAATCTCACTGATATTTCCACCAATTATAGCGGTATCATGATCTGGCAATCGAAGATGCTCGAGTGACTTTAGTTTTACAAGGTTCTGGCACAATTGAGGTTACAGAAAAACTATGGAAGTACGAATATCATTTCGTTTTGTACGTAGTGTAAAGTACCGCATCACTTGTGCTAACGATTGTAAAAAAATTTATCTCCTTTGCACTTTTGGCAAGGCATTTAGCATTCATTGGAGTCTGGAATTGTAGCAAGTCAAGAACTTCACGGAACACGCCGAGCGGTGTCTTAACCGCAAGCATCCGGTCCCTGGGCAGTTGCTGGGCGTTGACACGTTCCACAACAACCAAGTCTCAATGCGTCTCCATCCTGTTTTTTTCAAGTATGGCTCCCTCTTGTCTACGTCTCGTTCAAAGAGTGTGGATAGTGGGAGAGCTTCTCGGGATATCTTCCGGTTTCATCATCACTTTCTGTCAGATACCCACGTCTTGCCCCCACTTCCTCAATCTCCTGCTTATTTCCCAGGTGTTGCTTCTCTAAACTTAGGTTCAACTCGGACGGAAATGGAGAATGCGACATCCTATCATTTCAATGCAGTATCTCCCGCGTATCTAGCAGCTTCTTCTCGTCAGCATGCCTGGAAACCTTCCTCTGGAGTCTGAGAAGTGATATCAATGTCTGACCATCAAGATGTATATCTTCGGCCCAATGACCATCATAATAATGACAAGTCTTTTGCAGTCGGACCGTCGGTAGTTCAGGAGACATATATAAGGGATACTCCAGGTAAAGGCCCTGTCTTATCCTCTAATTTTGATTCCTCATGGAAATACTCCTTCTTGAAGCCTTTGGAGCTCTAACGGTTGTATGGCTTCTTTGGAAGACTTTGGAGCAATGGGTGCTCAAATCTCCTCTTGATAACATTCCGGGTCCTCCATCTGAGTCGTTAGTGACAGGTATGAAAGCAATAGCGTTTCCGTTTGCAGCCATTCGCTGATTCTCTCGAAGGCGTTTTCGGAAAGGTGTTGAATAACAATGCGTGGGCATATCATCAATACCTTGCGGACACCTGTAAGCATTTCGTCATACGACTTAATTACTGAAACCTACACCAATTTCAGTCGGAGGTGTCATCAAGTTCAGGGCGCTATTTGGGGTATGTTCTATTGTTGCAGAATAGCCAACATCTATTGAACCCCACTATGTTTATTACAGGAAAAGCAATTATTTGTATCTGATCCCAAAGTGATGCACCATATTTTGGTCAAGGTACGTCCACCTGCTGGTGCGCCATCCCCAAACTCATTTTTCCCGAGGACATGAATATATTCACTCCACTATCTGTCAAGTTTGTTTTCATCCGCAATTTCTGATAGATAACATTGCTGAACTGATCACGGTCCCAGAGGGATCAGCGTCATTCTCGGCGAAGGACTCCTTGGTACTATTGGTAATGTCACCTTTCACAACACACGAATCTTGCCCAAGTCGTTAAGATTCGCTTACAGGGGAACAACACCGTAAACAAAGGAAGATGTTGAATCCCGTATTCTCAATTGCACATATGCGAGAAATGGGTACGCTAGTCTCCTGATTTATAAGCTCTTCATTGATATCGCCATCTATAGTTCCGATATTCTACAATGTGACCTCTAAGGTAGCTTAGGCTTCTCTCCAAAGTAAGTGGATACTTATGACCAAAACGTCAGCTTCGAAATACGTTCCAACATAAATTACGGGACGGACCCCAAGAGGTTAGTGTGAATACTAGATAGAAGCAATAGAAGAACACTCAATCTTGGGAGAAAGATCGAAGTTTTGTCTTGGATGACACGTACTGCATTGGAATTGATCGGCCAAAGTGGTCTCGGTCATTCATTCGACGATTTGACAGAAGACAGTGTCCCGCACCCTTTCAGTGTTGCAGCCAAGGCCCTCGTGTTTGTCGTTTCACCATAATCCACGCGGAGAATATGATACTGAATAGTTTGTAGCCCTACGCTAGGAAAACTCCGATACGCCCTCGCCTATCTACTGCCCAAACTAGTACAGTTTGGACCGCCCGCGTTCCGGCGGTGGGTGGTGGACACCCTTCCCTGGAAGAGCCTTCACGAAGTTCGGGACATCGTTGACATCCTCCATAACACTTCCGTCGACATTTTTGAGTCGACGAAGAAAGCTTTGGCTGATGGAGATGAAGTGGTTGCTAGCCAGATTAGCAGAGGAAAGGATATCATGAGCATTCTGAGTAGGTTTCTTTTCCTTTGCACCTCAATATGCAACTCATACACTTATACGCATATACAGTTAAAGCCAATATGTCTGCAAACAAATCGGAAAGTCTTACGCGGAACGAGCTCATCGGACAAATGTCGTATGTTTTGCTATCGTGTGTCTACGTATATGTTTATAACAAAGGTACATCCAAGGACCCTGATCTTCGCGGCTATGGACACAACCACCAGCGCTCTTGCGCGTCTACTCTATCTCTTGTCTATTCATCAGGAAGTCCAGGACAAATTGAGAGCAGAGATCAAAGAGGCAAAGGAGTTGGAGGGTGGTGAGCTGTCATACGACACATTGGTGGCACTGCCGTATCTCGACGCAGTCTGCAGAGAGACCATGCGATTGTAAGTCCAAGTTATCGACACATAACGAACACTAATATTCGGTCTGTTAAAGACATGCTCCTGTCACTATTATCAGAAGAATGTGCGCCACTATATCTCTACTAAGCCTTTTTCTTTGTCTGATGCATTGCTTCGTCTAGTGCTCAGAAAGATGCCGTTCTCCCACTCTTGACTCCCATCAAAGGAGTAGATGGTAAAGAAATGACAGAGATCACCGTTACTAAGAACACAAAGATGATCCTTGGACTGCGCGCTTGTAACACGAATCCCGAGCTCTGGGGCCCAGATGCTCTCGAATGGAAGCCCGAAAGATGGCTGAGTCCTTTCCCAGAAGCTCTTTCTGCTGCACATATTCCCGGAATCTACTCAAACCTGTGAGTTTGATACGAATTCTTGTCAACGTCGCCCGGCTCATTTTTGTTGTAGGATGACTTTCAGTGCCGGAGGAAGGGCCTGCATGTGCGTATAGTTCGGTATTGCCACTTTATTCGAGCTGACTCAAATCATCTGTAGTGGTTTCAAATTCTCCCAGCTAGAAATGAGTGCGGTTCAAAGACCTTTCTTCATTCGACTATGACGACTCATATTTTCATATTTATTGCAGAAGTGGTACTCTTATATCTGATCGAAATCTTCCGATTCAAGCCTACGAAGGACGAAATATTCTGGCAAATGACCGGTATCACGACTCCTGTAGTGGTCGGTAGTAAGAAAACAACTCCTCAACTTCCCTTGATTGTGGAAAGAGTAGAGTAGTTCACCTTTCGCTGATGTCATCGATTGGCCTGATTTTCTCAGGGCTCTCATTTCTACGCAGTCGTCATTTACTTGAAGTATGTGGACGTCTCTAATTTTCGAACTTTGACCACGGTCGCCCAGACTAGGATTAGTATCGGTTTGTACAATGAATGATTTGATTTGTGTTACAAATGGTAAAGGGAAGAGGAACTGACAAAGAAACAATGTGAAGTAAAAAAATACATGGCTGACACTCTACCCAAGTCTCGCCTTCTTATTCCTAGTATTTCCCCCAGAACCACCATAGTGACCTCCTCCACTCAGGCTGGCAAAACTGGCTGAACTACCAGGTTTTGACTGCGACTGCCCGAATGGTTGCACCATATGTCCTCCGTGAGCGCCCTGATGGGAAGTATTCTGCGGCATGGGCATCATTGAAGGCGCATCGTCCTGTGTGATGCGCCGGTGAGGTGGAATTTGGGATATAGGGATCGCTTGGAAAGAACTACGAGGTAAGGCCTTTAGATAATGACGCGTATGCGATGATACGCGTATACTTACTTCCAAGTCGGTTTGGGCTCATCCTGAAACCATTTGTGGTGGAGGGCTTCTTTCGCAGTGAGACGCTTCTCTGGGTCGTATATGAAGAGTTGACGGATGAGATCCTGTCCAGATGGGCTCCTGATTCGAGAATTGCACCATCCAGGGAGCTGGTTGTTGAAACTAACGAGGGTGTCAGAAGCTGTGGAGTTGCATTGAAGGAGAGAGACGCACTGATCAAGACGCCTCATGCTATGGTATTCTGGCATGTCTACTAATCCTGACCACTCATTCTCTTTTTATTGTCAGTTCAAAGCTTTCAAAAACTAAGAATAAGAGAACAAACCATCTGGTGTTCCCAACACCTCAAAGATCTTGAGCAATTGATCACGCTGAAAGGGCACATTCTTTTTCGAGTCGAGCTTGGCTTCCTCCCCTTTGAAAATCGGACGCAGACTGGCCAGTTCAGCCAACACGCAGCCCACAGCCCAGCAATCAATCGCCTTAGTGTAGTGTTTAGCACCCATCAGAAGCTCCGGTGCACGATACCAGATGGTGACCACAACTTTATCCCCTGCGAAGAGAGGTTGAAGAGGCTCGTAAATCAGCCGCGCGAGACCTAAATCCCCAATCTTCACGACCCCGTTGGAAGTGATCAGAATATTGGCAGGTTTCAAGTCTCGATGGAGAATATGGCAAGAATGCAGATACACGAGTCCGTTGAGCAATTGGTAGACCAGCGATTTGAGGACCGACGCATTGATGGGTGTGCGCAGGGTTTGGGAGTGGTGATGAATGACTTGCTGACGAAGAGGTCGCTTCAGTTGGCGTGCGGTCGCGAAATGGGGCCTGAACAAACCAGAAAATCGTGTTCCGCATATTCAAAGACCATATAAATGGACTTGTCTTCAAGGATGACTTCTTTGAGAGAGACTACGTTCTCATGGTCAATTTCCCTATTCAACTGTATATGTTCAGCTAGTAAACCTTTCGCAAACGACATGAGACGCACCGCAATTTCACGAATAGCACTCTGGCTTATCCCAGTGTAGGTTATCACATCTCCCTCTTTATCCGGTTTGAACTTCTTGATAGCATGTATTGTAACCTGGTCTTCCAGGCTCCGGGCCTTGTAAACGCGCCCATATGTGCCTGAAGAAATGAAGCCTAGAATATCGTATTTCGACTGAACAGTGCGATGATTTGCGTCTCTTTTGTGACGGTAGAATCGCATAGGATCATGTTGGAGGATGCTGTTCGACCATTCGTCAAGCATCCTGGTGGTCCGAGGACAAGAGATATATTTGGCGCATGGCCTTCTGTGACGTTCACACGACTTGGAACTTTTCAAATTCAAACTGGACTTGACAAATCGAATCAAAATACATAGTTTGGTGAGTATACATACACATCCACTTGTTGGTATAGAATTATTCTCCGACAACATCTGCCCCAGGCAGTAACCATCTAAATGTTACACTCATTCGCGTTCCACGATTTACCCAAACCCCCTTAGATGTCGAACTAGAGTCAAGAGGTGAAACGAGATCGCGCATCTTTTTGTCAATTCCATGAGTCCAACCATATCGAGCCTCTTCGGTCATCACTATCATGCTGCGCTCTGGAAGGTAAACGTCAAATCTCTCTTGTGAGCCTGACGGCTCCTGCGGTTTGATAACCTTGTCGAAACGCATCGCACAGCCGCTGGAAAAGCTCACACCAACAATCCCGTCGCCGTATCGTCCGAGGAGATCAACGTGGGGCGTAATGCCTTCACCAGGTTGATAGAGGTTGATGATAGCTTGTCGAGCTCGGGTAGGGGTGTCGGGAAATAACAGCGTGTAGGTTTCTGGTGGGATAACAGGCTTGAGTAGTCTCGAGATCGTTTCGAGCAGTTCAAGAAGTATCCGAGGAAGACCGGAGGTTGTGGAATCCGATGGGGCGAAGCGTCCGAATAACATGACTTGGTTGTCCTGGGGCAAAATAAAGTAAGTCTTCATGCAGAAAGATACGACCGCGTCGGCTATTTCTTGTGGCAGGAGGACCGATGGATCGAAGAAAAGACCGGACATGGGAGGTCCTATCCGAATTGCTAATATATTGTCGTCTTCAAAGGTAGTAGCCAGCGAGGAGTCCTCGGTAACATCATCGAAAAGTGAATTGACACTGTCAGCAGTAGAATCCGATGACGGCGCCTCTAAGCCAGTATTCAAAGACGATGGAATGACAATACGCAGAAGCTTGGGCTTTTTGTGGAAAGGATCGGTAGTATGTCCAAAACTACCCTCTTTCGAGGGACTTCTCTTTCGCTTTATATTGTTGGGTACTGAGAGGACGGCTGAGGACTCAATAATTTCTGTATTTATTTCCTTTTGCAGGCACAATTTCGGGTCCAGGAGTCGATTCATGGCTGGAGATGCTGTTTGTAATGTCAATACATTATTGGTCTCGAAGATAGACTCTTCGACAAGTTCGTCGAACAAGGAGTCAATGGCAGAGTATATCGAGCCCGAAGACGATTCCTTCGAGCTCGGGTCTATTCCATAGCTTGAAGACGAAGGAAACGTAATTTGTAATCCCCTGTTCTTTAGTGGTACATCAGCAACATGGCCAGGATGGCGCTCTTTGGAGAGACTTCGTTTCCGCTTCAAACTCTGTGTCGAACAGGCTATTGGAGACGAGCTGGACATGATGGGTCTCTAAAGGATAACATATGCGGCAACAGAAGCTCACCAAAGCATAGGGGTATATGTTATCCAAGAAATGGAAGGGGAAGATGAGAATCGGGATGAGGTGGCAGTCCGCTAGGCACTCAAATCTTAGATTAGATTAGATTTCGACTGCGGGAATGCTGCATAGCCGGTGTAGATAAAGCGAACTTGGCATGAACTCGACTTTATCTTGCTTTCAGCTCTCTTTTTGCTCTCCTCTGTTCTTCTGACGGGATATGGCATCTACTTCCCGGGGCGACGATACTGTGTTCGATATTTCTCACATTGCGGGGAATGCCTCGGACGAAATCAAGCAAATCGTGGGCGACCCAGGCGCCTTCCTTACGAATCGACGCAACTCGCAACACAATCTCATCTTCGGCGAGGAGATCCAAAGACGCCTGAAGGTAACAGAAATATCCATCCAAAAGAAAGCAGAGGAGGACAGGAAACTCGAAGCTCGCTATGTGGTTGAAGTCGATGTAGCAGAAGGTATGACATGTGTTGCATCGAGTGCCCTGACTCCTGACGGTCGTAGACATGCTGAACGGCGGTGGAAACATCCATGGAGGATGCTCAGCCTTCTTGGTGGACGTGTGAGCGCACTTTCACATCTGGGAGTGATCACCAGACTGACAGGATTAACAGGTGCTCGTCTCTCTGCTTGATCGCTCTCGGGATTGCGACGTCCGGCAATATACATAGCAGCGTTTCCCAATCCTTGAATATTGTATACCATTCCCCAGCACAAGCGTACGTTTCTGACATATATCTCACGATACCAAAGGTCTCAACTTTTGATCAACAGAGGAGACAAACTGCGCCTCGTTAATACTACTCTGACCCTCGGTGCTCGAGCACACTCCGTAAGGACAGAGGTGAGTATAAGACGCCACATCCGCAGGCCTCATTCACTGAAAGACTTTTCAGATCTGGAATGTCACTCATCGTCGACTTGTAGTATCCGGGACGCATGTCAAGATGCTGCCCTCATTCCCAAAGTCTAACCTCTAGATCGTCGAGGAATCATTATAGAGCAAAATCTGAAATGAGAACATATCACCTCGATATAAACAGGTTCTTGTTACCTAGATGTAGAGGAGGACACCGAAAAAGGGGAAGGTTGTACCTGGAGATGTCTGTGGCATGTAGGTTTTAGAATATTTTGTTGAATTTATATATATGTACAACGATGAATTGTACGTCTTCTATGATTCTTTGATTCCGAGCAACCGACGAAATAAAAGCCTGAGCCAAGCTAGAAACTTGAAAGTGCCCATCGGACCTAACCTTCCCCCTCCTACACTCCCTCCCGTATAACCTCCATCACTCCCTCCATTCAACAGTTGATTTTCAGTAACCCTCTCAGCAAGCGCACGCACTATAGCAGGCGCGCACTCGTCATACAACTTCTCGACCTCTGAATCACGCGTGTAATACGCACGGCGAACCGCATACGGTGCTAGTCCATTGTAGTTTCGTACGAGGGAATTCAGTTTGTCGACTGCTGTTTCGTGGTAGTTTCGCTCTTTCACGACCCATTCGGAGTCCCGGTGGCGTTTTATATCTTCCAAGGTGAGTTTATTGAGGACTGGAGTTGGATGTTCGATCACTAGCATTCTTATGGTACGTCGGATCCATGCCTGACGCAGAATTTCGCGGAAAGTTGTTACAGAGGTATCGAGCTCTGGTAAGTACGGATCATCAGAATTGAAACAACTATGGTAAGAGGTAAAGTTGCTGACCTCGCTGAACTTCAATCCAAGGTGGAGCGGCATTATTCCGCTGCACAATGCGATTCATCAAGAATTCCTCGCGTGCAATGAACGGGTTATACTCGTCCACGTTTCGTTCGAGTGGCTTTCCGCGTCCCTTAATGGAATTAAACACGCCTGCTTTGCGCGCTTTCTGTGAAATTCATCAGCGAACAAAATCAACGAGACTGATGCATAAAACACACGTACCTCAATCTTATCTTCTATAAGACTGTTCCACCCTTTGATAGAGCTTGGATTGGGCATTCCAGCAGACATTTGCTGATGATTCCGTCCCTTAATCCCCAGACGGTAGTCTAAAGTCATCTCCCGAGCCTGCGTTAGTCTCCCCACATGCTGCTTTCGCTTTTTCTCCTCCCTTTCCAGCCTCCTTGCTCGGTCATCCAAAGGCTGCGTGGAGTTCTTCTTTGCAACAATCGGTGGAGGCAGTTGGGCAAGCTTGACAGAAGAGGTATCCGTAGATGGAGCCTTGAACTCGGTGTGCCACGGTTGATGATCCACCTTCGCCGGGAGGAGGCTTTCCGTCGCCCATGACCCACTCGTTGGTTCGAGTTTCGTATGGGGCAGCTCATCAGTTGAGCTGTGTACGACCCCAAACGCCGGTGCAAGTAAAGGTGGATGCTGCTTTATCTTTTCCTCAGCAGTCTGAATGGTCCCCGTGCGGAGGGGTTTATATTTATCGACAAGCATGCGCAACACTGCGTCTTGTATGCTTTCATCGCCATCCCAGTTGGGATGTTGCTGTTCTAGGACGGAGAAATGGGAGGATTTAGACGCCTTGGCCGCCGTGCCCTCAGCTTCTTCTCGCGCAGCATCCTCAAAAAGCTTAGCACTTGCGCGTCGGCTGGTATTGCTGCTCTCGGTATTATTGTGAGTATATTGAGCTTGTATGTAGAAGCGGTTGGAAACATTAGCAGATAATCGTCTTCTAAGAGATTCTCGGATAGAAATTAGAGGCCTTATGGACGTCGGTTGCATGCAGATAAGATGAGAGTTTTGTTTCACGCGCGGAACGGAGGTTCCAGCACTTACGCACGCCGGACCGAGAGCATCCGGTACGCGCACTTGAGAAAGGTTGAAACACCTTTCCTCCGATTCTTCATATGTTATCTGGCTATTGGTAAGAAGAAAATGGTTTATTCGATGAAAAAGTTATACAAAATAAATAGGATTTCCCTGTCTCGAACTTTACAGTATAATATCGTCGACATTCTTTGGATATTCTCCATTAATCGGGAACATTCAGCCAGACCAAACAGCACCACCCGGGGCAGTGTAGCTTTGAAGGTTGTTGTAGATGTTGACCTGAAAGTTTCATGCTCAACGGAGCGGGTGAAAGTAAGATGAGAAAAACTCACAGTAATGCCAGGGTCGCTACCTTGATAAGCTCCCGGAAGAGAAAGTTTGGGTGGCGAAGCGCTACCACCGCCGCTAATGTTCACTTGAGCACAGCCTTATAATATCATATATGAGACAAGGCTTTTACGCGAAGGAAAGAAGTTAACCGATGTAGAACTGAGCTCCAGGGTACGAAGAAGCAACATGGAGAGCAATCTACACCAGAACATCAGAAGCTAGACTGTAAACATCAATTTGAGTACGCACAATTTCAGCACGAAGGAGATATTGACCAGCTGGCAAAGAGCTTGGAATAACGACACTATGTTTGCCTGTGGCGGCCAAGAATATATTAGTTGACATTCTATCAACGTCTAGAAAAGCAGACCACCATTGTTAGAGTTGACGACATCCGTAGCCCATGTTGAAGTGGTTGAGTCAAGCAGGCCAGATGAATATATCTTCGTCCAGACAGCTCCCTGGCCGTCGAATGCTGCAGCAGTAGAGGGTGCCTTTGCGATATATATCTGCACGGGTCCTTTATGGCCAGCAGAAATAGCATCCTCGCCTGTTCGCTGATCGTGCTGGTGCCATTCAAAACTAAGAACACGAAGATCAGTGTCATGAGCCAGTAAATCAGTGGAACAGCGTACGTGACATTCGTTCCCGCAGCTATAGTCGCCGTATTGACACCCGACCCAGAGAGCCCATTGACGTTGCATGTGAGATCTGTGGAGGTAACGTCTGTAACTGGGTTGTTGTTGGGGGGAATGCGGAGAAAACTATTTAAGCCTTGATCAACCTGTTTGATGTTCAACTGTGATGCAAAAATGAAATAAGTTTGAGCACTCACCCCGTTGATCCACAAGTATTGGAGAGTGAAGTGCGCGTTAGCAACAGCAGCCGAAGCCAAGAAAACAAAAGTTGTCTTCATCGCGTTTCCTGGCAGGAATCTGATATAAAAATTTTCCCTTTTATATGCCTGCCCCATCATAATCACTTGCCAAACAAAAAGCCAGATTCGTTAATCGATTGTGAAAGAGTCAAATGACAACATTGTTCACAGAATTGGCGTTGCATGACATTTCTTACAACCGCGAGAATGAGATGCATTATCCAGGTCCAGCTATGACGCGTATAAGTTTCAGAGAGCTTGAGAGAGAGACTTCATGTATCGGGCACGACGTTTCAAAGTTTCCGAAATTTAAGCGCCCATGGCTATGTTTGTCCATAGCTGGATGTATGTCGGATATTCGACCAGAGCCGGTTCGGCACATAAGACCACAGCTGGGAAGCAGATCATGGGTACGTGTCATTGTAAAGTTTGGTTGTCGAAGACTGTCAGAATTTCTGCCTTGTGCACACTGTAAACTTGACAGTTTGAAAAGAAATTTTCAGAATAGGCAAACAACAGCTCCAACCGTGCCGGATTTTGGGGCAGCTGATATTCACCAAGAGATTCACATACACAGGGGTTGAGCAAAGAACCAAAATAGGGTCTTGACGCAAAATCCAACGAAGATTCAACGAAGAGTGGATGGAGGTCAAACGTAAGTTAAGCAGCGTAACGTTGAATTCCGAGTTCGAACTCCGCTTAGCGTGCAACGAATCTCTCAACCAAACCACCACCACCGTTCAAAGTTGCCGCTGTACAAAGTTCGCCCTTTGGGATCAAGTTTGATATCCTCGTTAACCGATATCATATCGAAAATATCCCCAAATCTAAGCAAAAACAGAAAAAAAAACGGTCCTAGCTGGACTACTATGTCCGTGCTCTTCGAGACATCATTGGGTGACATAGTTATCGATTTGGAGGTCGAAAACTGTCCTAAAACATGCGAGAACTTTCTCAAGCTATGTAAAGTATACTATTACAACTTGAATGCATTCTTTAATGGTCAGTCTACGTCAATGTTGGCAAACTATATGCTTACTTTTTGGGTAGTTTCAAAAGATTTCTTAGCCCAAACCGGGGACCCAACAGCCACGGGAACAGGTGGCGAGTCTATCTGGTCTTTACTGGCAACTGAATCGTCCCCATCATCGCGTTATTTTCCGCCAGAGATTCTTCCAAAGTTGAAGCATACACAGAGAGGAACAGTATCAATGGCAGTAGCGCCTGCCCTCGAAGGCCAAAAAGGAGGATGTGGAAGTCAATTCTTCCTCACCTTGTCCGACAATATCGATTATCTCGATGGAAAACACGCAGTCTTTGGGCATGTTGTCGAGGGATTTGACACATTGGACAAATTGAACGAAGTGTTCGTGGATCAAAGCGACCGTCCATTCAAGGATGTACGCATAAGGCATGTGGTTATTCTTGGTGCGCTGTCTTCATTCTGACATCTCTGTCTAAAAGTCTCAATAACATTAACAGACGACCCCTTCCCTGACCCTCCTGGCCTCATAAAGCCTCCGTCATCACCAACTCGCCCGCCGGACAATTCAACACGAATTGCCGAGGATGAGGACCCCCTCGCAACCCTTCCTGAAGAGGAGGAAGAGCGCCTTCGACGCGAAAAGGCTGCGGCGGCATCTGCACTTACTCTTGAAATGGTCGGCGACCTTCCTTTTGCCAACGTGAGGCCACCAGAGAACGTCCTGTTTGTTTGCAAGCTGAACCCTGTCACACGAGATGAAGATTTGGAACTCATATTCTCGCGGTTTGGTACTATTATGAGCTGCCAAGTTATTCGAGATAAGAGAACCGGTGAATCCCTTCAATATGCCTTCATCGAATTCGATAAACGAGAGGAAGCCGAACAGGTGAGTCTTTGTATATTCTTGTTGCGTTCTAGATTTGAACGATATATAGGCCTACTTTAAAATGCAGAACGTCCTTGTAGATGATCGCCGTATTTGGGTGGATTTGTGAGTGCCTTCTGAGCTTGACAGATTTCAAAGCTAACGTTAATGCTAATTTTACTTTCCCAGCTCGCAATCAGTTTCGAAATTGAATACTCAGTGGTCAAATGATATCACCAGAGGCCCTAAAAGAGCGAAAGGCACAGGCGCAGGTGCAGGATTTGGAGGCCGTGATGACTTGGAGCGGACTCGTCGTTACCGCGATGATGACGGTTCAAGCAAGCGATCCGGTGGTTATGGTATGGTCTTTGACGTGCCTACTGATCAAAGTTCGGAACGTCGTCGAAAACGCAGCCGAAGTCATGAGGGCGACTCTTCAAGAGAACAGCGTCGTAAACGCTCGCGATCTCCTTTCCCCTCTAAGCACAGGGATCCCAAGCGGGAGGATAGGGACCATCGAGACTACGGACGAGAGCGACGAAGATCGCGAAGCCGGAGCAGAGAGCGACCATCTAGTCGAAGTGGGCGGTACTAGGCAATACTGTTGAAGGTTATTTGCCTATATTTATACAATGGATGTTCTTACACTGCAAGTGATCTAGAGAACGACACAGTACGCCATATTTCCATATAACTCGCTCCGTTGCCTGTCGTCTGCTCTCCCTCAACCGATACTTTCGTTCGTCATAGCATGCAGAGCCCTAAGGATCCTTTACCTCCGTTGAAGTTATTACTAATCTAGGAATGCCTATATAAACCCAGGTCCCTCCCACTGGCGGCTGACATTCTTCCCCTCTGAACTGTAACCCCGACCTGTTACTTATGACGATCTCTTCTCAATTCGATTCAGCGGATGCCGACGTTGTCTTATTGACGAACGAAGCAGACGGCACTACTGAGTTCCACCTTCATAAATGTATCCTCGCATCTGCGTCGTCATTTTTCTCTGCTATGTTCAGTCTTCCTCAAGAAAACGCCAAAGAATTACCTGTCATTCCTGTTACTGAAACCAGTCGCGACCTCAATACCGTTTTGCGTTATATCTACCCTGTCCCCGACCCCGATATTGAGAGTCTTGACGACCTCAACGCAGCGTTGAATGTTGCGATAAAATACGACTTCACGACGGCGATTACTGCGCTCCGCCAGGTTCTCGTTTCGCCGGACTACCTCTTAGAATTTCCCCTTCGCGTATACGCCATCTCATGCCACTACGAATTCGAAGATGATGCACGGGTAGCTTCTCGCTATACCTTGAACGTAAACCTTCTGGACGCTATACCATGCAAGGAACTGAAATCTATATCCGGGTATGATTATCACCGTCTATTGTCTCTACACCATCGCCGATCAGCAGCTGCTCTTGAGCTCATCAAGGCACCTACCGACCTCAAATGCATGCAGTGCAACACCTCGGCGTTCACAAGCCATGACGCACCAAAGTGGTGGTATGAATTCGAGAATGGAGCACGCGCAGAATTGGCAGCTCGTCCCACGACAGATGTCATTTTTGGAATGGAATTCCTGTTCAAGGCGGCACGGGCTTCAGGTTGCGTACGATGTCCGGAGAGCGTGCTCAATTCATGGAGGTTTTTGGAGAGTCTGAAGGCAAGTATTGACGCTTTACCTTCGACGGTGGCGTGCGTCGAAACATTGTGATATGCTGGTAGATTTCTGGATATTCTTCGATGACATCTATAATAGTTTACTCACCATATCGATTAGAACCATAGCAATCCGTGATTTTTTATGTGGCGCTATGTAGCGAACAAAAAGCGAAAATTGATTGAACGCTGAGTGCGCGTGAACCGTTGAGAAGGAAGTATGGAGTGTCAATCATCTTTCCCAGTGCAAAATGATGAAGGTTTGGCCTTTGAGCTTCTGCACAATGCAAGCCAGGAGGTAAATTGCATGCGATATTTCTTTTTAAGTCCATTTGATTCATTAAATACACTTCGCATATGAGAGGCGATTTTGTAAACTCCGACGGTTACTTCTTTTTTACAACTTGAAGTCCAGAAAAATTGATCTTGTAAGTAAAATCTTAAACCAAGTTGGAAGGATAATCAAAATTCTCGAGCCCCACGAAGTTCTCCTTGATGCTGCGCGCGCTGATGAAGCGGTAGAAGATGCTGACACTTCCAGCCTTGTCGTTGGTGCCGCTTGCGCGAGCACCTCCAAAGGGCTGTTGTCCGACGACGGCACCTGTACATTTATCGTTGTAGTATACGTTGCCGGCGGCGTTGCGCAGACGCGAAGAAGCTTTGATCAATGCTTGACGGTCGGTCGAGAAGCTGGAAAGGGAACGGGAGCTGTTAAGCGCCTGTTGAGATGTGCGAAAATACGAGGGACATACATTGCGCCGGTAAGAGCATATTCGGTTGTTTCATCGATGAGCTCGAGAGTCTTGTCGAAGTCCTCGTCTTCGTAAACGTAAACCTACCACGACTTGTGTCAGCTTGAGTTTATTAATGGAATGGGATGTTGCATACGGATACCACAGGCCCGAAAATCTCTTCGACGAAAGTGATAGATTTGGGATCCTTGCTGAGAATAACAGTGGGTTGGATGAAGTAACCTTTCGTGTCATCACCTACAGGACAGGGGAGAAGGGGGAGAGGGGAAAGGAAAATCCATTTAGATTCTGTGTAAGGCCAAAAGAGAAAGATTCATACCTGATCCTCCAATAAGGATTTCCGCACCGGCATCTCTTGCCTTTTGAACATAACCGAGGATTTTGTCATATGCAGGTCGGCCGCTGGATCAAGGTGAGTCAATGACACATCCACAAGTTGGGAATTTGAAGCATAGCGCACATTACGGGTCCCATGAAGTTCGTCCAGTCCTGTGGCGGGCCAACCCTGATCTTGGCGACCTCTTGCAGCAGCTGGTCCTTGAACCCGCCCTTCCACACAGACGCAGCTACATACACGCGCGAAAGCGCAGAACACTTCTGGCCTTGGTACTCAAATGCTCCGCGCACTGTCTGCAATACAGCGTTCTTAATCTCTGCACTCTTGTGGATCAGATGGAAGTTCTTTCCGCCAGTCTCGCCCACGATGCGGGGGTAGGTCCTGTACTTCTCCAAGTTGAGCGCAATGTCTTTCCATAGCTTGCGGAAGACAAAGGTGCTGCCTGTGAAATGCAGGGCTGCGAACGCGCTGTGGTTAATCGCTTGTGCGACGACCTCAGGAGGAGGGCCGGGGACGAATTGGATGACACCCGCAGGCACACCTGCCTCGGCGAGAACCTTGTAGACAAGGTAGTTGGAGTAGGTCGCAGCGGGTGAGGGTTTCCAGACAACAACATTGCCCACCATAGCAGGCGTCCCAGGAAGGTTACCTCCAATAGCGGTAAAATTAAAAGGCGAAACAGCGAGAACGAAGCCCTCCAATGGTCGATATTCAACGCGGCTGTAATAATTATATGATCAGAGAGATCGTCCGATCATGATCGATGGCGTACGCACTTCCATGCGCCAGGCGCATTCTTAGATGGCTGTTGAGCGTATAGCTCCTCCACGAACTTAACGCCGAACCGGAAGAAATCGCTCAGCTCAGCTGCAGAGTCGATCTCTGCCTGCCACACGTTCTTTCCCTGGCCAAGGATAGTTGCAGCGAGAAGTTGGTACCTGTACTTGCCGCTTGCAAGATCGGCTGCTTTGAGGAAGATGGCAGCGCGGTCGTTCCAAGGCATGTTCTCCCATGCTTCCTTGGCTGCTAGAGCGCCGTCAATAGCACTGGCCACAGTCGCCTCATCAGCTTCATGGTATGTGCACAGATGGTTGGCATGGTCATGAGGCATCGGCTGTTTGGCGATCTTGCCTGTTTTGACCTGCCAGGGGCTTGAGCGCTAAAATCTCTCAACAGTGAAATTGTACATACCTCTTTGCCATTGATGATGCATGGTACCTCAAAGGGTAGCTGCTGCTCCATCTGAGCGATAGCTGCGATCAGCCCCTTCCTCTCAACAGAGCCAGGAGCATAGGATTTCTGCGAAACGTTAGTCCTTTTTCCGCCACCAATTGGACTCTGCTCACCATCGGTTCATTATCGATTGCCGGGACTTTGAAGGTTGCAAGGGTGGCCATTTTTTGTGGGAGATTGTGGTGGTTGGAAGTAAGATCCAATTGCTATCTTAGGCGGATATGCATCGTGACTTCGCGCGTCGGAAGGATCATGATTAGAAAGGTGCATTTTATCAGCAAATTTCGTTTTACCTTATACCTATCTATGTGGAGCAGATAGCAGGGTTGATATAACAATGATCGTGAAGTATTTCCAGGTTTGCAGTATAGAATTTGTTCAAAATTCAGGACGAGCGATTAGCGCGCGTGGAATATCATCTTATCTTATCTTCCGTGCTCGGCGAATTCGGCACGGAGAGCCTACTCCGGACGTCGCTCCAAACGGACAGTTGAACCTCGGACGGAAATCTGTCTATCTTGCTCCTCTGGGATCGAATAACCTGTGTTGAACCCATATTACGCCACTCTTCTCCTTCATTATGGGGAAAACATCTCTGCTCTCAGGGAATTCGCACTGGGCAGGAAGATCAACTATGGTGGTTCAACACATGAGCTCGATCGAAATTCTCTGCAGTTATTTGGACTACTACAAAGTTATCGACAATCTTATTTCACAGTTTCCCTGCCTTGACCTTTCTTAATGGTGCTACGTGGAGGCTGTAACTTGCTGCAATTTATATATGCACGATGATCCCGGTGCCATTTATTTTTGGGCTCTTTCTTATCTCAAATGCTCTCAGGCTTGTCTTTATAGAAGGCCAGGAGCTGGATGGCTATACTGCATCTTCACTTCCAATATGTCGTCCGATACGCCAGATTTCAAACCGCTTCTTGGTATGTTTATTGAACTATTGTCAATTTTGGTCATACGTGTAACAGTTTGTTCGACAGGTCAGAGCGTAGGATATGGTGTTGTCATTGGTACGACTTGTAAACGATTGTAAGGTCCTTATCGTACAACCCACGCGAATGGGACAAACAGGCGTTGGATTTTTTTTTGCGTTGATCATGTTATGCCTCACGTTTCTGCAAACACGATTCACCGATACGTCTCCAAGAGCGTCAGAGGAATTCACGGTAATATTTTCGTGATTTGTCTTCGCGAAATTACAGTCTGACTGCTTGCACAGACAGCGTCCAGGAATGTTAAGGTGAGTATTTGAGCCTGGTATACGTCTCTGAAGCTTGCCTAAAGATGTACACAGCCTGGTTTAGTATGTTGTGGAATGTAGGTGTTTATTGAGATCGACTTCTACTAAACGACAAGTAAACCTGACCCTCAAACGACAGTGTCAGTGCATGGACATGGAGTGCAACTCTTCTTCAATCGAGCACGGCTGCATACACCTTTGGAGTCAGCGGCCCATGGTACGACGGTCCTGCTATAATTTTGTGAATATTTTATTGAAACTCTCGCAGGTGGTACGGTGTCGGAGGGACCATCCAGCTCGCCATCTTTGGTATGGTTGCCGCTAAAGTTAAAATGAATGCCAATGGGGCGCACACTTTCTTAGAAGTAAGCTCTCTGATAACTCACTTCAAATCTAATTCTCAATTTAGCACCCTCAATGGTGATCAGATTGTCAAAGTTAGATTTGGCACGGGTCCCCATCTGCTTTTTACGTTCTATGCGTTCCTTTGTATTATGGTGGTTTGTGGCTCTCTGCTCCGTCAATAATTCTGTTATTTCAAAGTAGGGATATGCTAATTTGGTCATAAAATAGTTGGAGGTGCAGCCACCGTGAATGCGCTCACTGGAATGAACATCCGTGAGTAATACCTGCATAATAATCAGACAAATGAGTTAATCCATCTGGGCTTGAATAAGTGGCTGCTTGCTTCCTTCTTCCGATCGGTATCGCCGTCTATGTCATCGTTGGGTACGTGGGCCTGTCGAAAGCATTTAATTTGCAATTCAATGTTCAACAGTGGACTGCGCGCAACCTTTGTTTGCGACTGGAGTCATACTCTTATCTTGTTCATTATCATATACATTGTATGTGGATTTACCACTTCTCGATGTCTTACAAGTTGACCAAATTTTACAGTTCATATTCCGCACTTAGTATGTCCTACAGCTTCATCCTCTTATAAGTCTATAATTTGTGTAGCGGAACATCCGTATCCACCGAAGGGTTATCTGGACTGTACGACCTCCTTGTCGCAGCTGGCCAGGAAAATCCGGTCATAGGCAACCAAGACGGGAGTTATCTAACGATGAAGAGCAACCAGGGCTTAGTGTTTGGCGCGGCGACTATCCTCAGCGGATTTTCCGGAATATTTTGTGACCAGGGGTATTGGCAAAGAGTATGAATTTTCTTATATGATTTACAGGATACAACTGATCTTTTTTTCCAATCCTCACTAGGCAATTGCAAGTCACCCCAAATCGACAACAAAAGCATATGTACGTTCTTTCTATCAAGAACAACTATGTGGTTAACATTTTTTACCTAGATGCTAGGCGGACTTTCCTGGTAAATTCGACCCAGAGTGTCCTACCATACCTACTGAAAAAAAACTTCCCTAGGTTTGCGGTGCCATTTGCCTTCGCAAGTTGTCTTGGATTAGCAGCACGAGGTCTCCAACACGACGTAAATGAGCGTCTACCATCTGCGCTCATTCACGATGCTCACTACTTCTCCACTTAGCCCCGATTCCCCACATTCCCTCACGCATTATCAGCCTCTCAAATCAGTGCGGGACTTGCAGCACCGGCGGCGGCGGCGGTCGTAATGGGGAAAGGAGGAGCTATCGCTGTGCTACTCGTCGTATTGTGCGTTCCCTTCTGATTTACTCTCCGCGGAAAGCTGATTTCGATTGACTGTACAGTATGGCCGTGACGAGCGCATGCAGCGCTGAGGTACGTACCGTCGAAACTTCCACTCGAAATTAAGCTGATAATTTTACTGATAGCTTATCGCCGTGTCGAGTCTATTGTGTGTCATTTTGTCTGCTTTTTTTGTTTTGATCAACACTGATGCACTTCAATTCCGCTCTGAAAGTTCCTATGAGTGAGTTGGTGTTGAACTATCAATCATGTTCAGACTAGGGACATGTGCCATATAATCTAGCATATACAAAGCATATTTATTCCCGAAAGCTAGAGGCCCGGAAATCATTCGGGTGTCGCATCTATTCATCTGTTTCTGGGCGGTATGGATGGGATGCTGGGCTACGATTGTGAGCAAAAGCAGTTCTTACAAGCCGACTTATAGATTAATGTATCTGTAGCTACATAAAGCACAGATCGATCTTGGATGGGTGAGTTCTCACTTCTGCGGTTCAGGACAGAAATTTTAGAAACAATTCTTGACATGCGTCCCCTAGCTATTCTACGTTCAGTGAGTGCCCAACACGTTACGAACGTCGTGCACAAAATTGACAATGCCATCATTCTCGCAGAGGCGTTGTACTAAGTCCAGCTGTCATCCCCATTGCATTGACGGTGACATGGAAAAAATTGACGAGCGCTGGAATTATTGCAGGAGCTGTGATAGGCGCGACTCTCGGTACGTTATCTTTTAGGCTGTAGAAATACAACGTTCGTTCTGATATTACAACTATAGGCATGTTGGCATGGATGATCGGCTGTTGGAAGATATACGGTAGGTCTACGTTGCACATATTCCTTACAGCTTGTACTGAAGGTATCACTGGCAGGTGCTATCAACATCCCCAATCTCGCAGAGCCTTATTCTGCAGTGTGCAGCGGGCTGACGGGACTGCTTTTTTCTGGAATCATAACCGTAGTGGTTTCGTTAATGAGTGAGTTTGTCCCACCCTGATTGTTTTTTTTGAAGTACATGACATTGATTCTGTAGATCCTGCGGATTATGACTTCAAGGCAACTCGCGCGATCGCTAACCTCGATACAGAAGTGAAGGATGATGTAGAGTCCATCAGGCAGGTCAGTCAAGCGGATGCAGAGTCAGACACGAAGGGCGAGCGAGAGAAAAAATCATCGCCCGAGGTCGATCCCAAAACTGGGAAAGATCAGTTTCCTCCAGATGAAGGCAGTCCTGAGACTGCAGTAGATCTTCTTACTTTGCAGCAAGCATTCAAGAGGGCGGCATGGTATAGCCTTGCCCTAACTGCGGCGGTCGCAATCATAGGTGTGTCTCGAATAACTTACGTGAAAAAGGCCTCACTCATGGATATTGTTCAGTTCCCCTTCCCATGTTTTTCTCGCACTACGTGTTCAGCGAAAAATTCTTTGGCTTCTGGATTTCTGTCAGCATGTGAGTTTTATTGTTCTTGTTATCGGTACCAGGATGCTCATCGTCCGAATTATAGAATCTGGGCGTTGTTGAGTGGGACGTTCTCAGTGTTGTTGCCGGTCTGGGAATCGAGGCGCGAGATTGCCCAAATTTTGGTCGGGTGTTGGAAATCTGTGGCGATGAGGCGCTGACAGATTCGGATAAGATAGTGTATGGTCTATTAGATATTTAACATGGAGCATTTGAACTCTGTGGCCTGCTAACGAAAGTATTGAGTTACACAAGGACACGGTTCACCTTCTCTACAAATGACGAGGAAAGCCTATTGCTCTCGTCCGCCGCAAAGGGTGCTAAACCATACATCAATCTTCCCTGGTCTGTGCTGATGTCCTCTGCAGACGCTCGTCCTACGAACTTGGATTCGCCTTCACCTCCAGGAAAGTCCCTATACGAATGTTAGCTATGCGTCTACGATCCGTAGACGCTCCCAAGATATGCTCACAAAGGTGGCAGACCAGCAAGAAAATTGATTCGTTGCTCACGGAGGTAGGTCACGCTGAATTCGAGGTATTTAGCTTCGTGAATGACAACAAATCATTGCAAAATCGACTTACTTATGAATTGTAAGAGGAACAGCCGGAATATAGAGAACAGATGAGTCACCTAGTCCATTATGCTGAGATTCAACAGCATGGACGGCATCACAGTGCCCTACCGGGATGGACATTTTATGTAACATATACGCAATAATTCAAAGTCATACTCACAGTAAACCTGATCACCAGGCTCCACCTTCGGGATAGATACCATCGTCCTACTAAGCTGCAAATGGGGATGCGTCTTCTCATTGAGCTCTTGCGTTTTGCCTATAGTACTCCCTGGGAAGGTTGGTGTATGAAGGTCGAGAACCCAATCGTCGAAAGCTAGGGATGTTGAAAGCGGGTCGCGGGGACGGAAGAAAGGACGTAGAATGATGTATGCTGATGCGAGGGAGAGCATGGGTAGGACTTGCAGAGTGCCTTCGTTAGGACCTGTGATAGATAGAGAGGTCCAGCCTTGCCATGCACGAAATATGGAACTTCCATATCTGAATAAAGCAATGTAAGGTTAAAAGTGTGGGACGAGGGGAACAGTGTTAAATACGGACGAGGTGTGTTTCACCCCAATTCGAGGCGTCACGTCAAACGAGTCGTGCTTCTTCCAGTTGCTCCCTCCTTTCAGGATATTTGCATACACTTTCTGCAACCCCTTATCCTCCCATTGTTCAACCGACCCACCGTCTGTGTGCGGGCCTAGCGTAAACGTGACGTCGCCAGGTTGGCGAATTCGAAGTCGGTCAAAATATGCTATAGGGGTCTCGAGGCTAACTTCTGTAGAAGGGTCGGATTTGTGCCATAGAGAAAGCAGGAATTTCTGGGTGTTGACTATGCCGGGATGCGTGCGGGCCTCT